>OY992536.1:256180770-256313270 GCA_963921195.1 Pegoplata infirma | reverse complement strand
TCTTCGGCTAAACCAACTTTAACCTTAAGTTGCGAACGCTGTAAATGTCGTTCTTGATTATGAATCTGGGGTGCCCCTCTACTATACTTCGACGAAAATCAAAATTTTCGCCATTATTGAATTTTTTGCAAGGAATAATTTTTGTCATGAGTCATTTTTTGATTTATCGCTTCCTTTTTGAGTTATTAATACACAAAGTTTCAGTTAAACATAAATACAGAAGATTTAATCGCGGTTTTTTACAATTAGTTATTTTTTTACAGAAAATTCGAAGTGTTTAGCACTATGTAAATTTGCAGTTCTGTTGCACTTTTCTCGAGCAACAATTTCTGTCTTAAGTAATTTTTTCATATCTCTTATCGTTTTCGAGATAAGCTTAAAATGTAAATTTTTAAGGTATGACCGCAATTTTTTTAAAAATGGCTATGGCGAAGATTTTGATCTTCTTCGAAATATTGTAGTGGAGCACCGCAGATTCATAATCAAGAAAGACATTTACAGCGTCGGTGTTATATAATAAAATTATATCAAATTAATTGTAGTTGTAATTATTCGACATTTCAATTTGTAATTAAGTAGGGATGCCAAACGGGAAATCCCGAATCCCGAAATCCCGGGATTTTTCGGGATTGACAAATCCCGAATCCCGGGATTTATTTTTTTCAATCCCGGAATTTTTCGGGATTTTCCGGGATTGAGAAATCCCGAAAAATCCCGGGATTTCGGGATTTTTTGTCAAATATTGTAATAAAAATTGACTATTTCTTCAGTGTTTGTTGTCCGATGGTAACAAAATGGATATCGTTTGAAAGGTGTTTGAAATATCTTTCAAATGAGGCATGTTGGGCTTAAATTCTCTTACTCTTTTGGAGTACAATTTAATTTTCAGGTCGTATTACTTAATATACAGAAGTGTGAAACATAATTTCCTTTTTTCGAATTTAAAAATTGTCGGAGTCAGAATTGATGCCTTTTATGGTCAATATTGTTCCTGCAGGGAAATGTATTCAAAATCGGAAAATTCCGAACAAAGTAAAACATTTTTTTACTTTGTTTGAAACTTTTTTACTTTGTTTGAAACTTTCACATCCCTTGCCGAGAAATTAATTTATAAGGGATCATTAAGTAATCCATCTGCAAAGTTTATTTTTAACAGTTTTAATTCGTAAATGAGTTAAAGCGGATGAGGGGAAAATTTCCCCCTTGAAGAACCAGCCTCTGAAAACCCAAATTTGTTTACCAATTTGTACTTTTGTTAAGCAAATGACACATTTTTAAGTTTCACCTAGCCAGAAAATAAATTTTTTCTCGTCCCGCCCCTTTTTGTGGGCGTGAATATAAAAAATAAAATAAATAATGATAAAATTCTGTTACTTAAGCGTAATAAATGTATTTGTAAACATTTATCGCAAAGGGAAGAAAACCGTTAAAATGCGATTCGCCTACCAATAGGACAATCAATACAAATTTTGTATTGGCAGAGGACGTTTGGGACACCTTCCCCTCGAGAGGAATTGTAAAAAATTTATTAACACAATTTTATCATTATTAAAACAAATATTTTATATCCACGTCTACAAAAGAGGCCGACCGAAAAAAAGTATTTTCTAATCATTTGAATTCGACTGCATCGCGTCTTTCACAGACGCACATCGCTCGAGTCTATTCAAATCGGTCATAGCTGTTCCTAAATTTTCGGTTTTTCTGTGCTAAATATGTGAAACTTTACGAAAAATATTCAATGGTTATGAATTAATTGAATATTTAATTATATAAAAAATTTATTAAAAACGTTACGTAAAAACCTTAATTTTAATAAATCCCGAAATCCCGAAAAATTCCGAAATCCCGAAAAATCCCGGGATCCCGAAAAATCCCGAAAAATCCCGGGATCCCGGGATTAGAATTTTAAAATCCCGAATCCCGGGATTTGTAAATGTCAATCCCGTTTGGCATCCCTATAATTAAGTAAATAAATAATCGAGCTCAAGGCCAGTGTTTTGTTTAATATCATCGAGGAACATCATCAGGGAGTATAATTTGATTTTTAACGCAAAAATCTTAAAGTTGTTTATCCTCCTTCTTTGTCATTAGTGAGTGCAATATTTAATGACGAAGAAGGAGGATCAACAACTTTAAGCTTTTTGCGTTAAAAATCCAATTTTACTCCCTGATGATGTTCCTCGATGAGGATCGAAATATTGGAAGTTAATAAAGAAGATTTATTAAACAAAACATTGGCCTTGAGCTCGATTATTTATTTACTTAATTATTATATCAAATTATATATAAATAATTAAAATTTTTACTCGAAAACTCATAACCGGCCATAACGATCATAACAGATTTCCATACACGGGGTTTCACGTATGACCGGTTATGATTGCTTTTACTGTATACAATTAAATTATAAACTTAAGCCTAAATGTATGCTAATATTTACATTAAAACTAAAAATAAATAAACTCATAAACATCTTAAAAACCTAAAATACAACAGAAATAATCAATAAATACACTTAAATCACAGCTTAACAAGAAAATTAAAACAAGACCATTTTATTTGGTAATTTACAACCAAATAAAAAGGTATTATTTTAAAAATAAGCAAACAAAAATTTGTAAGCAACATTGACCTAAAAAATAATTTTTAATTAATACTTTAATGTAAAAATTTATAATTATATGTAGGTGGGTCGTCGTTATCATCATCAAAATCGCCATCAAATCAACATATCAACCAAGTTTCTCAAATTTTTTTTATTCCAAAGCATTTAAGAATGGTGCTATCGAACCAATATCTTCACAATCTGGTATAGCTTTACCTTTAAATTTCAGACATGATTCAGCGCAGGTTTGTCCTTGAAAATAATCACCAAACATTTTTTTACATTGGGCACAATTATTCAAACAGATTTGTATGAAATCAATGCCCGACATAGAATCTAAATAGGAAAAGAAAATAAAATTAATTAGTTTTTTAAAGGAAAATAAAATTAATTTTTTATTTGGTTTTGGTTGTAACTTTTAATTGGCATTTCTTACAAACAAGAGAGTGGGCAATTTTGAATGCTAACATTGCACCGATTTTGTGTTTTGCTCTTTGTCGTTAACTACTTTCTTTTGTTTATAAATAAGAGCGAATATATAAAAACAAAAGTAGGTAATGAAGAATATCACAATATAAATCTGTTGTAATGTAAGTTTTTAAAATCGACCACTCTCTTGTTTGTAAGTATGACTGCAACAAAAGAAATCTGCTTATTTTAACAGGCACGGTAGAGAAATCTGTCAAAACAGCAGAGAAATCTGATAAGACATTTTCAAAATTTTTTTTTTTCTTGAAAACTTTAACTGTTTTTTTTTTTATTAAAAAAAAAAAAATTCTTCTGTATGTTATAAGGGTTTGAGTTGAAAAATGTAGAAAAAAAAAAATTAATTTCTTAAAGCTATAGACATTTCTGGTATTCCTATACCGGTAGGATTGAAACGACAGTTTGTTTGGTTAATGGTAATTGTTTTTCTAATATGTGATTTTTTTTAATAATATCAATACCCAGTCCGGAATCGAACCATGAATATTTTTCATACCATTAACAATACTGGTAGGATGGCACTCTAGACATCACCGCCACAGCACTCTAGACATCACCGCCACAAATTGGGAAAATAAAAAAAAATAAATTTTCAAAGTGTCCGATTTGACATGGAATGCCCTATATATACCCTCTATCACTAGAGTGGAGGGTATAAAAATGTTGATGATATTGCAAATTTCACAGAATAGAAAAACGAATATTTATCGATATGTGTTGGATAAATATTCGTTTTTCTATTCTGTGAAATTTGCAATATCATCAACATTTTTATACCCTCCACTCTAGTGATAGAGGGTATATATGGGGCATTCCATGTCAAATCGGACACTTTGAAATTTTTTTTTTTTGATTTTCCCAATTTGTTTACAGTTTTTAGTACCCTTGGAAAACTCCTTCGTAGTAAATTTTCAGATTTTTTGATGACCCGTTCAAAAGATATCGCATTTAAAAAAAAGTGGTAGTTTGTTCCTTTACTTAAAATTCTTTTACTCTTAACTTCTTCAATAATGGTCCAAATTTATTTTTTTTTTTAAATTTTTGTTTTTTTACGTACTTTAAAAAAAAATTCCAAAAAAATTCTTAAAAGCGCTCTAGTATGCGATTTTTAAGTTTTAAAATTTAAATCTCATTTTTTTAAATGTTTGTACTCTTCGATTTTTTCGAAATTTTTTTGTGTAAAACTTCTATCGATTCTACAAATTTTTTGCCCAGGAGCATCGTGGAATAACGATTATAACTATTTTTTAAAATTTTTTTAAAAAAATTTATTGTAATTTTCCACTTTTAAAATCATTTCTACTGCTCCAATGGTGCGTCATAAATGGGTCATTTATAAGACCGACCCCCATTAATTTTTACGTCTTAACATTTCCTTGGAACAAACTAATACCCTATCTCCAATTTCTAAGGGGGGCTCCCACACAAAACGACATTTGTTAAAATTTGCTCCAACCGCTCTAACTGCCCTAATAGTGCCCTTAGAACAACAAAATGTATGATAACAGTTGGAGCAAATTTTATGAAAATGTAATTTTGAATGGAAGCCTACTTAGGGAGTGGAGATGGGTCGTAGGTATGTTTTAAAAAAAAATGTTATAGGGTAAAAATAAATGGGTGTCGGTCTCACTAATAACCCCTTTCGGACGCACCATTAGACCGGTAGAAGCTGATTAAATAAAACAAATTTACAAAAAATAAAAAAAATAGTATTGGGACCGCCTTAACAATTAGAGATAGAGGGTAGGTGAGTTCAGAGAAAATGTTTGGACTAAAAAAATATTGTGGGTCGGTCATACATTTTGTTGCTCTAAGGGCACTATTAGGGCAGTTAGGGCGGTTGGAGCAAATTTTAAAAAATGTCGTTTTGTGTGGGAGCCCCTTTAGAAATTGGAGATAGGGTATTAGTTTGTTCCAAAGAAATGTTAAGAAGTTAAAATTAGTGGGGGTCGGTCTTATAAATGCACCCTCTATGACGCACCATTGCACTGTGGGAAAAATTACCAATCTAGCTTATAAAAAATATTTTTTTTTTTGTTACAAATTTATAAACCTATAGCATATAATAATTCAATGATAGTTGATACTTAAAACTGCATTCAACATTTTTCGATTTATATGTTAGTTATGAAAATACAGGGCTGTAAATGTATGCAATGGAAAAGTAGCACGTTCATGAGTGATTTTGGTTTCACGTTTCCCCCAATGTATTATGAAAAGTTTTATTGCGCTATTGAACCTATATTTTTTTTGTGCTAAAACAAGTCCTAAAGAGTACGTGGACACGATGTATTGTATAGAAAATGATTTTAGTAACACACCTGCCGAGTAAGTACATAAAAGTATATTTTTGTCAAAATTCATTAATGTGTAAAGAGATTAGAAAAAAGTACCGCTAAGTACCGCCAAACTAATTTTTGAATATGAAACTAGACCTATTGAGGTAAGTCTGGAGAAAAATTTGAGTGCCACAAACCGCCACAAAGTAGAGTTTTAAGGACTTGTTTAAACAAATATTACTTGTGGGCGATATTCAAGTGCTTTCACATAAATGCATTTTTCCTTTTTATACAATTGCAATATACGGCAAAGGAAATATCGGAAATGTAATTAGTATTTGGAGCCTCTTTCCAGCGAAGTTCGTGAGTTGCTTTGTGACCCAATGATTCCCGATCAATGCGAAGAAGCCCAGGACTCAGGATCTAAAAGCGAATAATTTGCAATATATTTTTTTTTTTCATGGAACAATTATTTTAAGTATTATTTTTTTAAGTTCTATTTATTGTTGAAAGTAATTTATTTAGTTTAAAAAATAAAAATTAAATAAATAAAATATAAGTTTAAATTTGGTTTTATGCAATATTTTTTTGTTTTCTTAATTTGTATTATAAATATTTTGATAATATAAGCAAATTTTTTTGTTGATCTTTAAATGAATAATAATAATAATAATGAAGGTGTCACCCTTCAAACTGCATGAAACTTGGATATGTTGTTAAGAACGAAAATTAATTCGACCCGTATTTTTTTTTAGCGGCCCAAACTCATTTTTAAGGGGGGTCGATTTGAATGGGGGGAAATTGACCTTTTTCAGTTTTTTACGATTTACGCCTATTTAAACAAAATTAATATAGGCATGTGTGGTATCAGATGAAAGTTATTAAAAATACCTTTCTCGTAGTGCTAACAACGGGCCAAAGAAGTTAATATTTTTTTATTATTAAGAGAGATGTCCTAAAATGTTGGTATTTTACTCAATATGACGAAAAGTTTTGCATGTTTGGGCACGTTCTTAGAACACGTAGATAGGTTTTCCAAAGACCTTTCATTTGGTATGTAACATGACTAGGTTTCCTTGTACAATATAGGAGATAAACGAAAAAAACTGAAAAATTACCTTGTCTTTCCCCCTCCTTTTTATCCTCTAAATATGAATTTGGGCCGCTAAAAAAAAATAAGTGTACCTTTATTTTTTCTGATCTACAAAATAAAACAAAAACTTGTTAGTATATTAGTTTTATTTATAATGTCAACTTAAATGTTGTTTTCTCTAATTTAAAAAAGAAGGTTTGATCCTTTTTTTGTTACGAATAAATAAAATTGTATATATTTATTTATTAAAAATACGAAAAGTTTATTTTTTAAAGTTTAACTCATATACATATTTGATGACAGTAATTTCTGATATAAATATACATATATTGCAAAATACTATTTCTGTAATTTAATTTACATATAAACACGTTTTTAATTGAGTTTTGTTTAACAAAAAATTTTAATTTATTTTGTATAACTAAATACATTGCTCTTCGGAGCTACATCGTATTTGAAATGTTACTAAATATATTAACAGCAACCCCTATCGGTGAATGATTAAATCTATTAAATTTTATAAATGCAACATAGGGCAATACTTTCGGAAAATTTTCATACCAATTTTAAAGAGATACTAAATTTCAGTGTAATTTCCACTAAAACCTTCCTTTTGGTGCGCCCTGTAATTAAACAGGGTGTCTACAAATAGAATATATTTAAAGAAGGCTCTATTCGCTACAATCGCTCCATACATTTCTAACTTCTCAGACCAATAGTTTAAGAGATACGATTTTTTATAAGCTAGATTGGTGATTTTTCCCACTGTGCATTGGAGCAGTAGAAATGATTTTAAGATTGGAAAATTTCAATAAAATTTTTTTCAAAACATTTTAAAAAATAGTAATAATCGTTATCCCACGATCCTCCTGAGCAAAAAATTTGTAGAATCGATAGAGGTTTTACACAAAAAAATTTCGAAAAAATCAAAGAGTACAAACATTTTCAAAAATGAGATTTAAATTTTAAAACTTAAAAATCGCATACTAGAGCGTAAAAGAAGTTTGAGTATAGGGACAAACTAACAATTTTTAAAAATTCGATATCTTTTCAACGGGTCTTCAAAAAAATCTGAAAATTTACCACGAAAGAGTTTTCGAAGGGTACTAAAAACTGTAAACAAATTGGGAAAATCGAAAAAAAAAAAATTTCAAAGTGTCCGATTTGACATGGAATGCCCCATATACAGTAGCGAGAAAAAAATGCAACGTTGCCATATGATTTTCTGGATCGCGTTTTAATTTATTTATGCATCCAGGAAATCTGATACTTAGGGCTTTGTTTTCAATAGTCACTGTTAAATTACACAGCTCAACATGAAAATGCGTATTGTATTCTGGTAAGTGATTTAGGTAGTGTTTGTGATGCTGATTCCAAATCTGCGACCCAAATATGCCTATCACATCAGGATTTTGAGTTATTCGCGGTTAAAGTGCCGAAAGAGGCCATTTTGGACCCTTTTTGAAAGCTAATAATATAAGATCCTGACATGCGATTGACAAAAGTATGTAATTTTCTCTATACGCCAAGATTAAATGTTCTTAGAATTTAATTTTTTAAAATGGTAAAAAAATCATTTACAAAAAACCTTTCATTTTTTTAATATTTAGTTCATTTACACAGTGTTTTTTAACAAATTTCCATATAGAGTAAATCCATATCAACATAGCACATTGGTTCCAAATCAAAATCTAGCTGGACAAAAGTCCAAAAATTAGTGTCCTTAAAATTGGGAATTAATAGTGCTAGGGGCAAGCTAAGGGTGTGTTCTGATCAAACTAATAACCATTTTTTGCAATTAGGTCTTAAACTTTGTTAAATATGCGAATGAAATAACATTTTTGGTATTCAATATTTAAAAAAAAATATATGTATATGGGGCATTCCAAGCCAAATCACTCACTTTTAGACCCGACCCCTTTCGATTTATTTTATTTTTGGATATGTTTTAGTACTTATTAAATGCAACTTGGACACCAATTTTCAACCATTTATTTCAAGATGGTGTTGAGTAATCAATTTTTCAAAATGGCGATTTTCTCAAAAAAATTAAAAAATTGAAATTTTTAATTAATTTTGATCATTAAAAACTATAGATATTTTAAAAAAAGTTGGACAACGTTTTGTTGGTATTTAAATGTAGTTTTAGAAAAAAAATATGAAAAAATTATTCGAATTAATTATCACTTATTTTTTGACGTTTAAAAATTAAAATCGACTTTTTGAAAAAGTCCGAAACCTTCGATTTTTTTGTAAAAAACTATAAAAATTCTACTCTAAATTACGCAACTTTTAAGCCATAACTCGAGATGTGATCACAATTCTTTCTATTTTTTTTTTAATTTTTAAAATTGCACCTTTGGTTTTTTGGCTCTGATTTTTTTTATATGGTGCTCCAAAAAGAATAAATTGGTAGATATTGACCCTTACTTACCCTTTATATATTCATTTGGAGGTAAAAATACGTCTCACAAAAATTTAGGACGATCGGAATTGGGTAAGACGCTTAGCATGGTCCTTGAAGTTTAAAAAACGGATTACAAGGAAAAATATGAATTTTTTTCAGTTTTCGCAATTTTTTTGGTATTTCGAGTTAAGTTTTAATTCAAGTGATTACAGCATTATGATGTGGAGTAAAATGCCTTTCAAATAAGGTACTAAAAACTAAAATCGGTTGAAAATCAGCCAAGTTATTATAACTTCCCCAGGCATCTAGCGTGTGTCATACCACTTGATTAAAGAATACGAGTCCCTTTTTTTAAATTTATTGAAATTTTCTACTGTAATAACATTTTTTCGTTATTCATGTTTCAATGTTATATTTTTTTGGTTTTTCCAAATTTTAAAACAAAAAAAAAAAAAAAATTTTAAAAATAGAGATTTCAAAGGGTGTTGAAAATGGAGGCATTTTTAGCATTAATTTAAAACATGTTAGCAAAACACAATACAAAAAATACTTGTCATCTAATTACATTTGAACTTGAAGAATAAAAAAATGTTATTACAGTAGAAAATTTCAATGAATTTCAAAAATTGGATTGTATTGCTTAATCAAGTGGTCTGCCATACGTTAGATGCCTGGGGAAGTTGTAATAACTTGGCTGATTTTCAACCGATTTTAGTTTTTAGTACCTTATTTGAAAGGCATTTTACTCCACATCATAATTCTGTAATCACTTGGATTAAAACTTAACTCGAAATACCAAAAAAATTGCGAAAACTGAAAAAAAATCATATTTTTCCTTGTAATCCGTTTTTTAAACTTCAAGGACCATGCTAAACGCCTTACCCATTTCCGATCGTCCTAAATTTTTGTGAGACGTATTTTTACCTCCAAATGAATATATCAAGGGTAAGCTAGGGTCAATATCTACCAATTTATTTTTTTTTGGAGCACCATATAAAATAAATCAGAGCCAAAAAACAAAAGGTGCAATTTTAAAAATTAAAAAAAAAATAGAAAGAATTGTGATCACATCTCGAGTTATGGCTTAAAAGTTGCGTAATTTAGAGTAGAATTTTTACAGTGTTTTACAAAAAAATCGAAGGTTTCGGACTTTTTCAAAAAGTCGATTTTAATTTTTAAACGTCAAAAAATAAGTGATAATTACTTCGAACAATTTTTTCATATTTTTTTTCTAAAACTACATTTAAATACCAACAAAACGTTGTCCAACTTTTTTTAAAATATCTATATTTTTTAATGGTCAAAATTAATTAAAAATTTCAATTTTTTAATTTTTTTGAGAAAATCGCCATTTTTAAAAATTGATTACTTAACACCATCTTGAAATAAAAGGCTGAAAATTGGTGTACAAGTTGCATTTAATAAGTACTAAAACATATCCAAAAATAAAATAAATCGAAAGGGGTCGGGTCTAAAAGTGAGTGATTTGGCTTGGAATGCCCCATATATAAGTGCTCAACTAATAACGTCATATTATCCATGTTATATCAATGGTTTCAAAACGGTTTATGTACAAGAAAGCTACAGATTTATACTTATTCTGGACATTAATAAGAAATTTATTATCGATCTTCTTCTTACATTTTTTGTACTTTGAAGTATGGTCAATAATAACAATATTATTGAGGACTTATGAAACTTCCGCAGCTTGCCAAAACCGAATCCAGGCATATCATGTCGAATTACTACATACAACTTTTAGGTAATTTATTACTGAACGTTGTCATGCAGACATTTCTTGCAGGTTTTTGCAAGTTTAAAATTAATCACAGTTTATATGAAAATAGATTTTCGCCTAAATTTTTTTTTCTAAATAAAGTATCGAATTTTTGTAAGTTTTTGATAACTTTTAAGTATTATAAATTAGCTTAGCTTAAATAAAGCATTAAGGGTGATGTTTCCTATTAAACCGCGGCCAATTACACAATTTCTACTAAATTCAAAAATGTCCGTCCGTCTGTATGTCTGTCCGTCTGTAGAGGACACGGTTCAGTCCAAAATAAAAGACCTAGACTTCCGAAGTTTGGCAAGAATATGTCTTATATTCCTGGGCAGGCCAAGTTCGGAAATGGATAAAATCTGACCAAGGGAAAAAAGTTCCCCCTTGGAGAACTAAACCAACCTAATAAAAATCGCATTTTTTGCAGGGTTTTTTTGTACTTTTGCTAAGCAAATGCAACATTCTTCTTCTCAGATGAAGTTCGAAATCGCAAGGGGAAGGTGCTCCCTAACGTCTCCCACCAACCCCCCCCTCCCCCCCCAAAAAAAAAAAAACGCCCCTGGATTTTTTTTATATTGTTTTTTTTTTACATTTTGGAGGGTATAAAAGATTCGGCACAGCCAAATATAACACTCTCACTGGTTTTTTTATCTTTTTTTACATTTTGGAGGGTATAAAAAATTCGGCATAGCCGAATTTAACGCTCTCATTTGTTTTTTTCAATTACACTTCTCGACAAAAAAATTTTTTTTTTAGAGATTACAAAACTTTCAAAAAATAAGTTTTTGCATTTCATATTTCTGTTCTGCATATAAACCATTTTTGTCATTAATGAATAACTGAAATTAGAAAAAAAATAAAAAGTTGTCGATTAGTGTAATCGACTTAGAAAAATTTAAACATGTTTTTTGAACTCAGCGACCCCAAAAACATATAAAACGGTGATAAAATAATTTTGTCCAGCTAGATTTGGACTTGGAACCACTGTGCATAGCAAAAAAAATTGAATTTTTGACGTCAATCGACCCAAATTTCGTGAAATTCGGTATATATGTAGGGACTTACTCAACTAATACTCAAACAAAGTTTAAGACTTTTAACTTCCGTAGTTTTGGAAATATGACGTTTCAAAAGTCAAGAAAATCTTTTAAAGGGTAAATTATAAATATTTATATCTTGAAAAGTATTTGAGCTATATCACTCCCAGATAGCTTTTTTTAAAGGAAAAACCATCACTTTTAATGTATCATTTCGCGAAAATTTTTATTTTGTGATCTTTTTTGTATTTCTGCACAATTCGCGATTCGCGAAAATATATAAAAAAAAGCGACATTTTTAAAAATCTGAAAAAAATATATGTTAATGGTTTGAGTCTTAGCTACAAGGTCTAAAAATTTCGCGTTGGTGAACGTATTAAGTCCAGAGATATTAATGAAAATGTGTTGCCAAGTAGGAAATTTTTTCCAAATCTCATGAATATTTAATTATTATTTTTGAATATTTTTGCAAATACATAAAATAAAACGGTGAAAAAAGTAAAGTTGATGGTAATGTACGAGTACTACACATGAATACAATGTAACATAACTTTTTATCAATTACACTACTTAACAAATGTCAACTTTTTTTGCAGAGACTTCTAGAACACGTTTTTGAAAGTATTTGCCCTGCACGAATCTGTCATCATAAACATTTTATCAAACTGTCTTCTGAACATATAGGCCTTTTAAACAGACTAAACCCTCAAACCTAAAAAAGAAAGGTAATAATAAATGTTTCACATTGACATACCTCATATTATTTGTTCGTTTAATATTTTTGTATGCTTCAGCTGCAAAAACTAAATGGGCAAATTTCGAAAACGCGATTATATAAAAATGACAATGGATTCGCGTTTAATGGATTCACGTTAAAGAGGGCAAAAGACTTAAGAAAATGTATTTTAAGCAATGAAAATTACAAAATAAAAATATTAGGGAAAAAAGTATATGCAAATAATATTACAAATTTTGCTAAAATTTTTGATATTTTGCAAAGATTTTCGGATAAACTCAATGAATTTGAAATAATATGCATTTTGAATTTGTTTATATAAAAAAATGCAATATAAAGTCATTCGTTGGTTTTTATCGGCATGGACCGCAAAAAAGGTCTTATCTCGAAAAGGGGATTTTATAAATTTTTTATGATGACAGATTCGTGTTAAGGAGGTCAAAATACTTTAGCAAATGTATTCTAGGAGTCTGTGCAAAAAAAAGTTGATTTTTGTAGAGTAGTGTAATTGAAAAATATTCATGTTATATTGTATCTATGTGTAGTACCCGTCTGTACCATAAACTTTACTTTTTTCACAGTTTTATTATATGTATTTTCATAAATATTCAAAAATAAAAATTAAATATTCATCAGATTTGATAAAAATTTCCTACTTGGCAACACATTTTTATTCATATCTCTGGTCTTAATACGTTCACCAACCCAAAATTTTTACAGCTTGTAGCTAAGATAACAGCCGTTAACATATATTTTTTTCATATTTTTAAAAATGTCGCTTTTTCAGATATATTTTCGCGAATCGCGAATTTTGCAGAAATAAAAAAAATTTCCAAAATAAAATTTTTTGCAAAATGTTATTTGAAAGGTCGTGGTTTTACCTTCAAAACAAGCTATCAAGAAGTAATATAGCTGAAATACTTTTGAAGATATAAATGTTTATATTTAATCCTTTAAAAAATGTTCTTGACTTTTGACACGTCATATTTCTGGAACCACGGAAGTTAATGGTCTCAAATTTTGTCTGAGTATAAGTCTTATAAGTCCCAACATATACACAAACTTTTATCAAATTCGGAGACATTGAAGGAAATCAGGGGTTCATGTTGAAAAATTTTAACTCTATAAATACATACGTAAATATTAGATTTAAAGCTCTTGTGGCTAATGATTTTTTCATTATTGTAAAAAATTAAATTCCAAGAAAATCTGATTTTGTCTTAAAGAGAAAATTACGAACTTTCGAACGAGCTTAATATCACGTCATTCGCATGCCAGGATCTTATTTTATAGGCGCTCAAAAATGGCCAAAATGGTCCTTTTTTGACACTTTAACTGCGACTTTCTCAAAGTTGTGACGTGATAGAAAAATTTGAGTTACCGTTTTGGAATCGGGAAACAAAACCTAAAAACTTTTTTTGGGTTCATTCAAAACGCAGCGACAAACCTCAGATTTGTAGAGCGGTGTTATTTACGTAATTATGGGTTTAATATCTTTGTTTTGGCGACCGGCGAACGTAATTTATGCCATCAGAGCCAAATAAAATAAATTTGGATTCATCGCTCCACAAAACTTTGGCTTACTACTTCTTTGACCAATGGAGATAGCGTTGGGAACCTTATTGACCTTATAAGAGTGATTTCTTGCCTGATCTTCTAGCAAACAAATTTGCCTCTTTCAATCGATTCCGACGATCTAGCGACGCCTATCCGTCCGTTCTTCTGTTTGTCTGTCTGTCTGTTTAAAACACGCTAGCTTTTAAAAGACTTTACGGAGGCTTCTGAAGTTTGGCATATATGTTGGGCATTTACCTAGTCAGGTTGGTATTGTAATCCAGCGAAATCGGCAGAGTGGTTCAAAAGTTATGAGCAAAAGACTGAATTTCGTCAAAGGGTCGTGAATTTACGAGATAAAAAAACACGATAACTTTTGAAAGGCAATTCTGAGGATACTGAACCTTAGCACACGCATTTAACATTCCGCTTGTCTGGTTCGTTTAGAATTTCAGCTAAATCGGTACAGTGGTTCAAAAGTTAATAGCAAAACCGTGAATTTCAGATTAAGTTCACCTTAAATTCATGTGTTGAAAACCCGTTACATGCTACAACGTATTTTTGTCACTCAAAAATATTTTTACCCCCAAAAAAAAAACACTCGAAAAAAATTTTACACTCAAAAATTTTGTTATACTCAAAAAAAAATTTTTTGTAATTTTTTTTTTTTAAATTACTTAAAAAAAAGTTTTTTTTTTTCACAAAATAAAATATTTCTAATCAAAAATTTAATTTTTTCACGTAAAAAAATTTACTATCACTTAAAAAGGGAATTGTGGAGGGTATTCATTTTTGTGGAGGGGACTCATTTTTGACAACATTTTTACCTATCACCACGTGATAGGTAAAACCTATCACCATATTTGCGGGTCATTTTGGCAAAAAAAAACCTTCCACACCAAACGAAATTTCTAAAAAGTCACAGATATTTTTATACCCTCCACTCTAGTGATAGAGGGTGTATATAAGTTTGTCATTCCGTTTGTAATACACCGAAATATTGGTCTAGGACCCCATAAAGTATATATATTCATGATCCTCGATAGATTTTAAGTCGATCTAGCGATGTCCGTCCGTCAGTCTGTCTGTTCGTCCGTAGAAAACACGCTAACTTTTGAAAGACTTAACAGAGGCTACTGAAGTTTGGCACATATGTTGGTCAGGTTGGTATTGCAATCCAGCCAAATCGATCCAGTAGTTCAAAAGTTATGAGCAAAAGAGTAAATTTCGACAATGGTTTTTCGCGAATTTACGAGATAAAAAACACGTTAACTTTCGAAAGACAATAATAAGACTGCTGAAACGTGGTACGTATCTTTGCCGTTCCCCAGGTCTGTTTGGTATTAAATTTCAGCTCAATCGGTCCAGTGGTTCAAAAGTTATAAGCAAAACCCCGAATTTCAAATTGGGTTCATTTTAAATGCCACGTGGTAAACAAGTTTAAAAAGCATTGGTGGTAACTTAGCAGTGCTTCTCAAACTTGTTTAGTTTAAAAGCAATGTTTTTAAAACTTGTTTAGTTTTAAAAGCATTGGTATCTTAAAAATTACACTCGAAAAGAATTTTACAATCAAAAAAATTTTACACTCAAAAAAAATTTAGTTTTTTTTACAAAAATGTTAATATTTTTACAGTAAAAAAACATTACACTCGAAAAAATTTTTACACTCAAAAAACAAAAATTTTTTAATTTTTCTTTTTTTTTTAAATGACAAAAAAAAAGAGTTTGTTACCCAAAATAAACTATTTCTAATCAAAATTGTTATTTTTTTTACGTTAAAGCCGCCCGGACTTTTACTTTTTGAGCTACATGCTGCTAAAGTTGACGTTATAAATAGTTAACGTTATGCAGTTAAGGGTTAAACCGCCAAATTTTAATCTTGAAGGAATCAAAAAAAGTCCCACCAAAAAGCATTCGTCACTTTGACAGTAAACTAACAATAAGAAAATATAGACCAAATTTCAACTCGTTTGGTGCGGGAACTTTTTTAACGAAAGCGATAAAGTAAAAATGCAATTCTTAATATTTTTTTATGGCCTTTTTGTCTAGGGCAGGTAAATTTTGAAAAAAAAAAATTAACACTCTGAAAAAAAAACTTAAAAAAGTTTGCTTGAAAAAAGGATGACAGCAAAATATTTCTGTAAAATTACAAAATAATCTAATAAAAATATGTTCAAAAATATGTTTAAGAATATCGTTTTGATTGCATAAAAAAAATAATAATAAAATTTACACTTTGAAAAAAAAACTTAGAAATTTTCTTCAAAAAAGAATGACAGCAAACTATTTCTGTATAATTTTTCAATTATAATAATCTGCTACAGATATGTTGAAATTCAGCAAACAGAATCAGTAACCACACAGTAAAATTCCTGTTACTTTTTAAAACTGCATGACAGAGATCTTAGTAAAAAAATATCCATTTTAGCAGAAAAATCTGCTAAAAGTTTTCTAAATCAAATGCAAAGTAGTTTTACAGATTTTTTGACAGAGTTTTTCTTTTGAGTGTACCGATCGACTCAGAATAATTGACTTGAAATTGGAAACTTAATTATCCTTTGGCCCAAGGACGAAGCCTATTGAAATAGGAAAAATCAATCCATGTAAAGACCCCATATAAAAATTTCTCCCAATATCCGTTAAATCGGTTGGAAACACAAATAACACATTTCTACTTAAAATTGGTTGTTGTATGGTTACTACAGTTATTAAGAAAAGATAAATCTTACAAAAGTTAAAACAAACCAATCCAGGTTTGGATTTGGGACCCATTTTCGGGAAAACACTAGTGTAGGGTATCATATGGTCGGTCCTGACCGACTATAATTTCTCACTTGTTTTTTTTTTTGTAAATTTGTTTAACAAATGAAACAAATGGAAGTTTTGGTAAAAAAAAAAAAAATTATGAAAAAAATTTTCGATGAAATACAAAAAAATTTGAAAAAAAATTTATGAAAAAAAATGTTTTTGTTGAAATCAATATTTATGTAATAAATAAAATTTGTCGAAAAAAAAGTTTTTTGATGATATAAAATAAAATTTTATTAAACAAAAAATGGTAGTTTAAAGATTTTTTTTTTATTAAAAAAATTATGAAAAACAAATTTGATGAAAAATATATGAAAAATTTATGAAAAAATTATTAAAGGTAACAAATTGTGAGCTACACCCTTTGATGCAGGTCTTGAAACATTGAGGTCTTGGTTTATTTAGAATTTAAACCATTATGGTTTGAAATCCACCATCAGTTTGAGATTATTTTTCAAATAACTTGCAGGTAAAATACATTAAAATCGCATTATCTTCACACTTTTACTTAAAAGAATTATAATAAAATAACATAAAACTTACCAAAACGTTTGCCATAATAATGTCCAATCGAAGGTAAACCATGACTAACTTCAATAAGACAACAGCTAAAAGCAATTATTGCATAGACAATGACTACAGCTTTAGAAGAAAACATTTTTCGGCTGTAACAAATTATATTTATAAATAAAATAAATAAATATAAAAATTAACACAATACACTTTTTTTATTCAAGTCAAATAAACAATTGCTTTTCTTAAAATACTTTTGAAATTATGATCGGTAAAGTTTAGCATTAATCACAGATTTGGTTTGGTTTTTTTGTTCACTTCTTTTAAAAAAACAACAAGAAATTTAGCACTTGAAGTTATACGTTGCGCTGTAATGTTTGTTTTATAATAAAGTATTAAATAATTTTACTTGGCCTTATGTATGCTTTTTAAAATTCAACACAGATTTATTTTACCCTTTGTTAACAAATTGTTAATTTACAGAATCTACGAATTAGCAACTTTTACAAGAAAGCAATTCAGTCAGAAAAGAAAAAAAAAAAAGTACCAAATCAAGTTGTGATTTTACGCATGCGTAAATTTTACTACTTTTTAATATTGTTATCGTTTCAGTTTTGTTTTTGTATATAAAGGAAAAATTTCTCAATTAATTAGCATCTACATACACTGATAAAAATCGGTGAGCTAATGAATAATTTTTAGATGTAAAAGAATTTTTCAATGAACTTTTTAAATTTAAAGATTTATGTTTTTGAAAAAATTTGAAAAATGTTAATCAAATCTTCACATGTTGCTCCGTTTACCAAAACCTCCTCTAGTGGAAATGATGGACTAATTAATCTAAAAGTATGATAATGGTCAAAGAAGATGCGAATTGCGAATGTATGTGAGTAAAAACACTCACATAACTAGTCCAGTTGTCACAACACAAAAATCCCAACCTCAAAAATGAGTTTGTAATATTTACGGTTGTAACAACTTGTTTTGTGATTTGAGTTAAAGTGTCGGTTTATAAAAAAGAGACTGATCCCGGGAGTACACTGGAAGAATTTTGTTCATTATAGTCATGAAAATGTTCATACAATCTATGAAAATATAATTAGAATGATTTTTTTCATTGGAAGCATGAATTTATTTCACGAATTCCACGAAAGAACACATAAAGAATGTAATGTTCTGACCATAGATCTTTTAAATTTCCTTATTTTTATAGCATGCATTCTCTTTAAAGTAAACTAAACATATCCACTTTTTGTTTTTTAAGTTTCAAAAAAATCACGAGTTTTCGCGAATTTTGTTTTCTTCAAAAATTAATAAAAATAAAAAAAGTATAAAAATTTGAAGAGCCAGGTCTTCAAAAGTATTTATCTGAATTCTAACATTCAAAAAGCATTCTACTCTAACAATCGTCCTTTTATAAAGCGATGCACTATTTTTTTTTTTTTTTTTTCAAAAGAACGTTTTTGATGCAAATGCAAGTTTTAGATGCATTTTTCAAAATTTTATCCCCCTTCGATTTTTCTAAAACCAGCAAACTCGAAAAATAAAATTTTTTACATAAAACGAAGTGCAGCTTTTTTGGGCCTTCTGGTTTTCCACCTTTCGAGATTTTTTAAAAACTACATATGAGATTTTCCATATAAAACTGACTCTAACAATTGTCCTTTTGTGTATGAATGCATTAAAACAAAATATTTTTGTTTTTAAAATGCATTTTTGAAGCAAATGCAATTTTTGAATGCATTTTTTATATTTTATGCCCCTTAATTTATATTTATCCCCCTTAAATTGAAAATATAGCATTTTTTACATAAAATTAAGTACAGATTTTTTTTGGGACAGGGGATTTTTTAATTTTCTGGTTATTTTAAAAAATACTTTTATGGTTCATTCAATTTTTTTTTAATTTTTTTTGAACGAATAAATAGCCATTTTTTGAAATTTTTTGGTCAAATGGCAATATATTAAAACCCGTTTCATCGATTTCAGAAATTTTTGGATATTCATATTGAGCAAGCCAAAATTTATAAAAATAATGTTTCACAGGATAATTTATTTTTTATTTTTTAAAAATCCAAAACTTTGGTGGAAATTTCCAAAAAGCTAAAATTTTAATTAAAATTAACGGATTTGGTGACACGAATTATTCGTGATTCACGTGATTCACGCGTGAATCACGCGTGATCGTGAGTGAAATTTATTTTTACTTACGTGATCGTGAGTGCGCGGGATTAGAGAACAAAGTTTAGTGCGTGAGCGCGGAGAGTAAGTTTTGTTTCGTTAGTTTGTGTGATTTTTTTTTTCTGTCTGAGACAATAATCACAATGGGAGCGGCAAGCGGTTTTCCGCAATTTTCCCCATTAAAATAAAATTTAATCTAGTTTGGGGAAAAACGCTGTGGTTTTTTGTTTTTATACAAAACATGTGTGAACAGTTGCAGAAAAACGCTTCCCGCTCCAATTGTGATTATTCTCTGAAGCGGAAAACAAGTTTTTATTTTAATTTCGTGAGTCTTCGTGAGCGTGAGAAAAATTTTAGTTACTCACGTGAGCGTGCGTAACTTTCGTGCGTCAGCGTAAGTTTAAGTGAAGGTCTATTAAAAGGTCATGGGAAAGAAAAATTTTTTTTTGATAAACGTGTTCAGCGCATCAAAACTTATAAAAATTATGTGCCTCGGAAATTTTTTTTAGTTTTTATTTTTAAATTATTAAAAAAAATGGGTTTATTAGATCCGATTAAATTCAAGTTCGTACTACATAAGTTTTAGTCGTAGGATTTAAAAAATTTTACCGGACGTTCAAAATTGGAAGAAAAACTTGTTTGCCATACAAAAAAATGTCAGTCTTTTTCTAGTTTTCTATGGCTAGTTCGTGTTGAACCAGTCCTGTAGAACCAATCAATTTCTCGCAGGGTAGTTAACGAAATTCGGTAAAAGTACAGATTTGTGCCTTCTTTAAATCCACCAGATTAGAGCTACAAGTTTGTTCATTAGATTTAGAGTAAGTTGTTTTATTGGGTAAATTTCAGAATTAACTCGAAAATATCTGCGAGCAAGTCGCTAAAATAAGGAAAATCAGAAGATTTTCGAAATTCTTTAAAATTTTGCTGAATACGTTTGGTTTAGAAAAGGTACCAAATTGGTCGCGGTATTTTGAAAAGTGAAAAAGTACTAAAGTACAGACTTTTCCATTCCTGTTATGTACAATATTTCTTTCTGTGTAGTGAAATGAAGTCAAATCGTGGAATAAAAAATTTGTCATAATTACAGACTTTTGTAGCTAACGTTTTTTATCTGAAATGTTAACAAACGTTTATAATGAATCTATTTAATTTTTTTTTTCTCTCAGTGCACATTTTAATTTATGCCTGTTGTAACTGGATTTTATTAAGTATTTCGTTAATTAAAGTCATAATTAAATGTCATTTAAATCTGTTTAGCGTGTTTTATGAAATGTTTGAAGTTACCCAGGCAGAAATTTCCAACCGAACCAAAAATTTTGTGTTGGTACAATTTCTTACTAAAATTATAACATTCTATAATGTAAAACAATTTTACTAAAAATTACACAACTTTGTGTCCCCCATTTTCCTGTTCTTGAATTAAAATTCGTCTTCAATTCTTTCTGTGTATGAATAGCCAATGTACCATTGCCGCCAACTTCATTACAAAGTTGGCACGTTTGTATTTTTTTGCCTGGGTTCAAATTTGTATAAAATAAGTTTTGTTTTGGTTTTTGTAAAAGAATATTCTTGTTTCAATCATGTCTATAAAAGCGTGTATCAAAATAATCTCTCATACATATTATTAAAAATATGCTTAAATTAACTTAAAATTTACATATCTATTAATTAAATATTTCGTCAATCAAGTTTATTGAAATAATAGGTCAAGAACTTCTAAGAAATTTTATAGCTCAAGGCTTGCCTAAGCTCGCATGACGTTGGCTTTTCTATACTGTTTGTGGGATTTTTTTACAAAACATGTCAAAACATGAAATATTTTGAGAAAGATTGCTCTAGATCGAGGCCACATGTAAAAATCGATTATATATTATTTGATCTTTTGATATATTTTCATATGTGATCATTTCTGTTTATATATATCACGGATTCCACGAAAGAACACAGAAAAAATGAAATTTTCTGACCTTATGTCTTTTAATTTTCTTTATATTAACTGCGTGCACTCTCTTCAAATCCAAGTAAACATATCCATTTTAAGTTTTTTAAATTAAAAAAAAAAAAAAATCGCGATTTTTTTCGCGAATTTTATTTTCTTCAAAAATTTAAAAAATCAAAAGAGTATGATACTTTGAAGAGCCATGTCTTCGAAAGTATTTATCCGAATTCTACTATTCAAAAAGCATTCAACACTAACAATCGTCCTTTTTTATACCAATGCACTCAAAAAAAATATTTTTTTAAAAAAGTACGTTTTTGATGCAAATGCAATTTTTAGATGCATTTTTCAAAACTTTATCCCCCTTCGATTTTTCTGAAACCTACATAAATCGAAAGAATCAAATTTTTTAAATAAACCCGAGTAAAAATAAACATATATAACAATATATAATTTGATACAAACATAATATATCATATATGATTATATATCCCGTAGGATATTTTCTAAATTTTTTAAATGCAATCATATGCAGTTATATATAATTTAATCATGAGTCGTATTAAAAGGTGTACGGTTGATATAATTATATAAAATTATATGACGGTCAATACAAAATTTGTTTTTCTGTATAATTTAACATAAAATTATATATAGCTTATTCTGTTCCATACAAAACAATATATGTTTCCAATTAAACAAAAATTTTCTAAGTTTTTAGGCAAAGTATAAGAAACTTTTTAAAATGTTCCTAAACATTTCCTTGCCAGGACTATGTATATCACCTACCTGGTTCGAAGCGTACCCAAACATTTTTTTTGTTTTGGAAAATTATATGTTTGGTGAATGTATCGTTGACCTGTGGTGTATCTCAACCCAAACCAAAAAACACCAGGATTTTATATGTTTTTATGCAATTAGATCTAATTAGATCCACCAATATATGACAATGTCTGGTCAAAACTCGGATGAAATCAAATCATTTTTTATACAAGTTGATCTTTTTTAATGCAAAAAGATCCACCATTATTCGGATCAAATTGCGTATAAATATAAATTGTGTTACATATCATTATATATTGCATCATATAAAAATTTTTACTCGGGAAACTAAGTGCAGCTTTTTTTGGGCATTCGGGTTTTTCCACCTTTCGTAATTTTTTTAAAAACTACTTATGAGATTTTTCCATACAACAGATAAATTTTATATTTATTCTGTAATTTTATCAAAAATGTATATATCTTTGAAAAGCCATATCTTTGAAAGTATTCATTTGATTTTTAGGATTCAAAAAGCATTTTTATCTAACAATTGTCCTTTTGTATATGAATGCACTCAAAAAGATATATTTTTTTTTAAATTTTTGAAGCAAATAAAATTCGAATCGCGATTTTTTTTTTAAATTTAAAAAACATAAAATGGATATGTTTTGTTGGCTCCATAGTAAAAATGTGTACAAAAAATTAGATAAATTTGAAGACCCTCGATCATATTTGATAAAATTTCTTGTGGAATTCGTGATATTAGCGTTCGTTTGGTGTATCACTTCATCTGTTTATCGGGTATCATAATTTTTTTTAAAGGGGAGCTAAAAAGAATACCGGTTTTTTTTTGAAAAAATGTTCGCTCCTTGGGGTGGTTCAAAGCATTTGAAAATGCGGAGCTGATTTTTCTGCAGAAAAAAACGACTGAATATATTGCAAATCTGATTTCCCTTGTCGATTCTACAGCAAAAATTACTTTAATTGCAGTTTTTTAAACTTTTAAAAAGTTCCAATAACCCACAGCATGGAGAGGAAAACTCGAATAAAATTTTTTTTTTTAATTATTTTGTTAATCCTGCACGATGTAGAGGCAGTTTTTGCTAAGAAAATTGGTACAAAAAGCACATTTCTATCACAAACCATTAAAAAGTTAAAAGGCTTCAAAGTTTGGATGGGTCAGCGGTCTGGACACTCGTTTTCGATTATCCTCTCAATGCTTATTCCAAATCTGGTTAACAAAGTTTTCTATAACGTCAGGTTTTTGAGAAAATTGAGGTCAAAGTTCACAAAAAAACACATGAGAGAGCATTTGTTTGTAATATTTTTGGATGATATTCTGGGATCGTACAACTCGTTTTCGATTAACATTCCGATGCTGATTCTGAATCTGATTTTCAAAATTTTCTAACACGTCATGTTTTCAAGGTCAAAGTTCCCAAAAAAAGTGTTTTTGTCCATTTTTGAGAGCTTATAACTTTTAAACGGGCTGTGATAGAACGGACAATTTGGTACCATTCTGTTAAGGAAAAATGAACATTAATTGTGCATTTTAAAAAATAAACTTAAAAAGATAATGGAAAAACCTTATATTTCCGCCCTCTGTGGTGGGTTTTTTAAACTTTTTTAAAGAGTTCAAAAAATGACGATAATTTTTTATTATTATTATTATTATTATGAATTTATAGTTCATAAATTATATTTAAATTCTTATATGCAGTTGGGGGAAAAACTATTATTTATAATAAACAAACATTTAAGTAACGGGTAGAAAAAAACTTTCACTTCAAAACGACAGCTGCACAGTGTTCACACAAAAAACCTAATTTGTAATTAACAAAAAAAATCCCCTTTAAACCACAATGAAACGAATCACAGTTAAATATTTATATTTACAATTCTTGATTCCACTTCAGACATCAGGAAATATTCTTTGTGGAAAAAGCCGTTTAGGAAAAGAAATATTATTTAAGAACAATGCTAAAAAAAAACTAGGTTTTTTCTTTCTTTTAAATGGTCAACAACATAAATTAATACAAAATTAATAATCCATATTTAGTGAAACGGATCTGAATAATCCACAAAAACGAACAGTGGTATTTAAAAGAATTCCACTACTCTGGTTGCAATTATTTGTATTTTGAGTTTAACTTTTAAGCAACAGGCAGGCAGGCAGACTGACTGGTTTCTTTCTTTGTAGTATTTTTAGAGCGCCACGCGCTAAAACATGTTTGTTTTCGTAATTTTATTTTAAAATAAATTAAATGAATAATTTTTTTTGTTTAATGCCGGCATTTAACAGATGAATTTTTCGCATAGTTTGTTTTTATAATTTCGTTTTGGTTTTTTTTTTTTTATAAACATTAAGTCGTAATAAAGATAATGATTTTTATTTAAAACGTGGGAAAATTTTAAAAACCGGATTTTAAACACACTTGTGGTTTAACATAACACTTTTTACAAATAATGAATTTAAACTTATTGTTAGATAGTCAATCAATTTAAATTTATGAATTACTGGCATAACTTTACGTTGCAGTGGATTTTTTTAGTCTGAGTGTGTACAAAAGGGCGGGTCGTAAAAAAAAATTTGAAAAAAAAGTAGAATTAAAGTTTAATTGTAGACAATTCCAAAAAAAAAAACAAGTAGCAATGTTAAATTCGGCCTTGCCGAATGTAGTGATACCCTATACAATTTCAAAAAGATTATTCCAAAAAACTTTATTTAAAAAACAAATACTTTTGAAAAAAAAAATAAATTTTGGCGAAAAAAAAAATTGGAAAAAAAATCCGCGATTTTTTTATTTTTTTGTCAAAAACTATGTTCGTACTTGTTTAAATACTATTTGGTGTTCAATTATGTTCATATATGTCAACCAGCAGCTGAATTAAAGCATTTTGTATTTTTAGGTTATGTTGAATGTACTAAAATTTTTAAGGTTTTGTTTATAACTTTTAAACCACTGAACCGATATCGCTCAAATGCAATACAAAACTTCCAATAAATAAGTTAAGTTTCAGTCATCTCCGTCTAATATCTTGACCGTGATCACCATTTTCACAGACAGACGGACATCGCTAGAATGTCTTAAAGTCGATTGGGGATCATGAATATTTACTTTATGGGGTCACATACCGATGTTTCGATGAGTTACAAACGGAATGACAAACTTATATATACCCTCTATCACTAAGTGGAGGGTATAAAAATTCTTGCCACGCCCCTGGCCGTCGCCCTTTTTGTTTTTTATTCACTGCGTCGCCACTTTAAGTCCCATCTTTAGACGATGCGTATCCCTGTTCATGGTTTGTCAACACATTCATTTTTGACTGTGATAATTTTCGACTCCGACATTAAATTTTTGTTGTGATTACTTTACTCGAATTAATTTTTAAGTCCTTTTAAAAGTCCTTTTTTGGAAAAACCCCAATTTTGAGGAATAAAGTGGAGACAGAAGATAAACTCCGATCGGAGTGATATTTTGCATGTGAGTTACCCTTAGGGAAGAGACATTTTTGGCGCGTATTAGAATTTGATTAGAGCGAAAACCCTAAAATCGATCCAATCAGTGTACAATAGGGTGACTCGATTTTGGGCTTTTCTCTCTGATCAAATTCTAATACCCGCTAAAAGTGTCAGTCTACTAAGAGTAACTCACATGCTTAATAGCACTCCGATCGGAGTTTATCTTCTGTCTCCACTTTGAGCATCAAAATTAGAATTTTAGCAAAAAGGACTTTTGCAAAAAAAAAAAAAAAAAAAATTTATTACAATAATTAAAGAATTATTTTTGTATAATATTTGATAGTAATATGAAATTTAAAGATTTCACGCTATCATTAACCCGCTTAAACTTAATACCAAAAAAATGGCAGGACTTTTGGGGCGTTCTCAAAACACCTTTTTTCAAAATTTTAAGATTTTATTAAAAAAAATTTAAAATATATAATTTTTTTTTTCTGAACTCATTAGGAACACCTTGGAGAAGAAAAATGTGAAATATGGCGGATTTCCGTCAAGCCACTTTTCGGGAATCATGGGTGGAAGTTAGCGGATTTCAAGGAAATGTTGGTTTTTTCAATAATTTGGATTAATAAAATCTTATTAATTATATTATTGTGCAAATTAACGGTTTTTTTGGTGTCGTGGCATTCTTTTAAATAACTGTAGTCTTTATGAAATCTTACCGATCTTGGACGTCTTTAACCTTCATTGGCTGGGGTTCAAAAATTACCCACTCAGAAAATTTAATGCTTAGAGATTAAAATTTTGTGCAATAAACAAGTATGATATAAGTCTGAAAGTAGAGACCAAATGGAGTAAAACTGCATTTACAGTTTTTCATTTCATGATCGTGTTTCCTTTTAAAAGGACTTTAAAGTTTTAATGGATACATTTTGTAAACTATTTTTGAAATATTTGTTATTGTCCTAGGATGACACTGGTGACGGCAGATGAAAGAGGGAGATCTCCCCTAATTTTTTCATTTTTATATTTTGCCAAAGGATGTGAATTAAGTTATTTTAAAACTTTAACAAAATATTTTGTGGAATTAATGATATTGAAGGACACATTTTTGAATGAACGTAACTTAACTCCTTTTTCCCGATATGTAAAAATAATATAAAAGGAAAATTAGGGTAGATCCTTCTCTTTCATTTTCTATCAATAGTGGCATCCTAGGACAAGTACAAATATTAAAAAATATTTTATAAAATTTAATCCTCTGAAACTTTAAAGTCCTTTAAAAAGGAAACAGGATAACGAAATGAAAAACCGTAAATGCAGTTTTACTACATGTACACTCAAAAAAATACGTTAGTAGATTTACTAATTTTTTTTTGCTAACGCTAGTTAGCTAACTTTTAGCAAATTTTTAGTTGAGATTAGCATGTTAGCAAAAAATTCTTGTAAACTTCATTTAGCACATAAGCAATTTTAAACAAACTTTGAACTAATTTCTTTTGCTAAATTTGAAATTGAGTTGACTACATTTTTACAAGATTTTTTGCTAATATTAGCAAAATAAATGGTAAATTTTTTTTTATTTTCAGAAAACTTAAAATGGCACTATCTCGGAAACTAAGCCAGATAGAGCAAAATGGAGGCCATTTTTGGTTCTTATCTCCATAGTATCGCCGGTCCCCTTCACATGTGTGGACTCTAATGGGCCCTAACTTTGGGTCCAAAAAAGTTAGCATTCCCGAAAATTTTAAAATGCTCATATCTCGGTAAATATTGCCGACACAACAAAAAGTCCAAAAGCGTTTTTGTAGCTCTCAACACGTAGAACAAGTCAAAAGCTCTCCGAGTAATATTTTTGAAGTTATCGAGTTTTTTAATTCTCAAGACTTCAGTGGTCCCCTATAATCACGTATCTCAAAAACTAAGCAAGGTAGAGCGAAACGGACACAAATTTTGGATCAAAAACTATGACGATTTTAAGGAACCCAACTAGGTCTAGGCCCATCGGGGTCTGGACCTATCGGGTCCGAACCCAATCGGGTCCTCAGATGTGTATAAACTTAGTTCAAAAAAAAAATATTTAGTTAACTAATTATTGGCAAAACATTTTTACTAACTTTAGCAAAAAAATTGTGGGTTCAAAATCAGCAAATTTTCTTGTAGGTTTACAAGCTTTTTTTTGCTAACATTACAGTTTTTTTTTTTTGAGTGTAGTCTTTATTTTCAAAAGCACATTATCCAGTTCGTGTTTAACGACTTTTTTTCATTTTTGTTGGACGGTGTTATAAGGCCCCTATTGGAATCTTTATTTTAAGGTTGCTTTTCCTGGAATGGCTAGTTTATCCTTACCTCCTTAAATTAGAGTTTTTCAAAAATTTGTTTTTTGAAATAGTTTCTTTCACTTATTTTAATCAGAAAATCTTAAGGAAAAACAACTTCGTCTGTACCGAATCTTATTTGAAATCTTATTAAAACACTTTTTTGCAAAAAGGTAAAAGGTAATAAAAACACTAACATTTTTTTTTAATTTATTCTATTTTTAGCTTGAGAAAAAGTCAATAATCTCTTTTTTTCTAAACCGGTGTGTAGGTGTTTGACTTATTTTTTTTATTAAATAATTGTTCACAAATTTGCTAATTATGCTTAAACGTGTCTATTTGACTTGAATTTTTTTTATTTTTTTTGCATAGACTTTTTTTTAAAATTGCTTACACTACAACTCACTTGATATTTTTGATTGATTTTGATAAGAGGATTTTTTTGGGTTGTTTGTTGGCTTAAACAACTAGTGTTTGTTGAGACCGTGTATTTGAAACTGTTGTCTATTGTTTAATTATACATGGGCTTTTATAGTAAAAATTCATCTTGATATTTTTATTTTTTTTTTTCAAATATGTTTGTTAGACTATTATTTCAATCGGAAGCTGTTTGCTAAAGTGCTAAGTATTTATTCTTTTAACTTAATTATTGTATAAATTACTTATCTTTTAAGTACTTCCGATTTTTAAGTTTTGTATGGAAGAACTGTTCTAGCAATAAGTAGAAATCGCCAAGGGGGGTGTGTTTTAAAACTGTTTGAACTTTTTGAATATGACAGCCAGTGAAAGCAGTCACAATTAAGTTCTACGTTAATTTGATATTTCAATAAATTGACTATTTGATATAAGATTATAAAAGAACTTGCACATTTACACGATTCGTTCAAAGCGACCTCAATCTCAAGTTGAAAACACTGCAAATGCCTCTCTTGGTTATGAATCTCGGCAAAAAATCAAAATCTCTATGAATCTTGGCAAAAATCAAAATCTTCGCCGTTATTGAAAAAATTAAACGTCAACAAATTAACATTTCAAGCTTATCTCAAAAACGATGAAAAATATGAAGAAATGACTATATACAAAAATTCATCCTCGGAAAAAATGCAACAACATTTTGTGTTTACGTTTTGCAATTGCTATGTTTTTGTAGCCAAAAATACAAAAAACGTGTTAAATCTTACGTTTTTCATTTAAATTTGTTTCCCCGTTGGCCGATTTGTCCCATTTACGAACTTAGCGGGCCTATGACGATGAGAAATATTCGTGGCGAACCTCAGGAAGGTAGCTCTCGTGTTTTATAGAGATGGACAGACATTCATAAAATGTTTTATAAGATATATGGGGCATTCTATATCAAATCGGATTGAAAATTTTTTTGTTAGATCTCCCTAATTTTTTTAACAGTTTTTAAAAATACCCTTTGGAAACTCCTTCCTGGTAAATTTTCAGATTATTTTGATGACCCTTCAAAAGATATGGAATTTTCAAAAATACTCAAACTTTTTTTACTCATAACTTTCTCAAAAATGGTCCAAATTAAAATTTTTCTATTATAATTTTTCTGTTTTTTACGTACTTTTTAGAAAAAAACAAATAGAAAAGTAAAATTCGACTTCGCCGAATCTATGAATACCCTCCACAATGCCCTTTTTAAGTGATAGTAAATTTTATAACGTGAAAAAATAACATTTTTGATTAGAAATATTTTATTTTGTGTAAATTTTTTTTTTAGTAATTTTTGAAAAAAAAAAAAATAATATACTAATTTTTTTTTTGAGTGAAACATTTTTTCTTGAGTGTAAAATTTTTTTTGAGTGTATTTTTTTTTTGTTTTAGTGTAATATATTATAAAATTAATATTTTTGAGTGACAAAAATACCTTGTAAAATATTTTTGTGACTTAAAAATGTTTTTAAAACATGTTTAACGGGATTTCAACACGTGAATTTAAGGTGAAACTAATCTTAAATTTACGGGTTTGCTAATAAATTTTGAACCACTGCACCGATTTGGCTAAAATTTAAAGCGAATCGGACCAGAGAAACGGTAAATATATATGCCACACTTCAGCACTCTCAGGATTGTCGTTCGAAAGTTACCGTGTGTTTTATCTCGTAAATTCTTGAAAAACCCTTGCCGAAATTCTGTCTTTTACTCATAACTTTTGAACCACTGGACCGATTGCTGGATTGCAATACCAACCTGGCCAGGTAAATGCCCAACATATATGCCAAACTTCAGAAGCCTCTGTAAAGTCTTTCAAAAGTTAGCGTGTTTTCGACAGACAGACAGACGGACAGACGGACGGACATCACTAGATCGTCGTAAAATCGATCGAGGATCATGAATATAAATACTTTATGGGGTCTTAGACCAATATTTCGAGGTGTTACAAACGGAATAACAAACTTATATATACCCTCTATCACTAGAGTGGAGGGTATAAAAAGAAATTTACAATTTATTTTTGCTAATATTGGCAAAAAAAGCTTATAAAAGTTTGGTCAACCAAATTTTAAATTTAAAAAAAAAATTAGTTCAAATTTTGTTTAAAATTGCTAATGCGCTAAATGAAGTTTACAAGATTTTTTTGCTAACATACTAATCTCAACTAAAAATTTGCTAAAGGTTAGCTTACTAGCATTAGCAAAAAAAAGATTAGTAAATCTACTAATGTATTATTTTAAGTGTATTTTTTTATTTAATAGAGGGGTCCATATTGAGGCAAACATTTTTTAAAAACATACCTACCACCTATCTCCACTCCCATAAGCAGAACCGTTGTAACCATTAGGGCCCACTGTGCACATGCCCAGGGCCCCCGAAGTAAGGGGCATCCAAATGGTAATAAAATAGCTCATACGGAAATGGAACAAATTTTTTTAATTTGTTTTTAAAGAAAATTTCACATTTTCTAACAAAAAATTCTCAAAATCTGACAGATTTGTCGTATTCATCCCGAGTAAAAATAATCATATATAAGAATATATAACTTGATGCAAACATAATAAATCATATATGATTATACATCGCGTGAGATATTTTCAAAATTTTTTAAATGCAGTCATATGTAGTTATATATAATTTAATCATGATTCGGATTAAAAGGTGTCCGGTCGATATATGTAATTATATAAAATCATATGAGGGTCAATAAAAATTTGATTTTCTGTATAATTTAACATAAAATTATATATAGCTTATTCTGTTCCATATAAAACTATATATGTTTCCAATTAACCAAAAATTTTCAAAGTTTTTTAGGCAAAGTATAAGAAACTTTTAAAAATGTTCCTAAACATTTCCTTGTTAGGGTTATGTATGTATATCACCTATCTGGTTCGAAGCGTACCCAAACATTTTTTTGTTTTAGAAAATTATATGTTTGGTGAATGCATCGTTGACCTGTGGTGTATCTCAACCCAAACCAAAAAACACCAGGATTTTATATGTTTTTATGCAATTAGATCTAATTAGATCCACCAATATATGGAAATGTCTGGTCAAAACTCGGATGAAATCAAATCATATTTTATACAAGTTGATCTTTTTTAATGCAAAAACATTCACCATTATTCGGATAAAATTGCGTATAAATATATATTGTGTTACATATCATTACATATTGCATCAGGGCCATTCCAGAAAATTTAGCTCAAATTTTAGTCATTTTTGGAAATGGTGTCTCAGATTAATTTGAACCTTGATACATAGATAGCCCTCATAAATATGATATATGTACCATATATCGTTTTTTTACATTTGGTGTATTTAACGAATTATGGCGGGTCAAAGATTGACCTTTTAAGCAAAAGTAAGAAAAATACATCACGTTTAAAGAGCTGTAACTTCTTAACCAATGACCCGATTTTCACAAATTTAGGCTCATGTGAAAGCTGGGGTTCTTCTTTTAAAAAATATATTTAAAATAACAAAGTTTTTTTTACAGAAATGATGCAAAAATGCAAAAACTTTTTTTCTTTTCGAATATTTAAAAAAACACATCTTCGATTTTTTTAAAAAAAATTCTGGTGAAAAATAACAATGTTTTGTATAACATATTCAAAATTCAGAGTGGGATCTCCATGGGATCAAAAACTATTCTGTTTTAAGTACGTGGTTCTTATATTTTTCCCTTAGAAAATTTAAATTTCTAATGTTTTGAATGTTTTTCAAAATTTTAATAGTATAATTTTCTTTGAAAATTTAAATTTTTATATTGAAGAAACATAAAATTTTAATTTTCTAAGGTAAAATTTAAGAACTTCGTACTAAAAACAGAATATTTTTTGATCCCATTGGGATCCCACTCTGAATTTTGGATATGTTGTACAAAACAGTATTGTTTATCACCAAACTTTTTTTTTTTAAAATCGAAGATGTGTTTTTTTAAATATTCGCAAAAAAAAATGTTTTGAATTTTTGCAACACTTCTGAAAAAAAACCGTATGCTTTTAAAAATATTTCCTAAAAGAAGAAGAATTAAGCTTTCATATGAGCCATTACTTGTGATAATCGGATTACTAGTTAAAAAGTTAGAGCACGTTAAACGTCATGTATTTTTCTGACCTTTGCTAAAAAAGTCGAACTTTGACCCGCGATAATTTGAAAACTACAGAAAATTTTGAAAATCCAAAAATGCAACATATCTCATATAAACGTGGATATCTATGAGCCAAATTCTCAGTGGCGTCCAAAGGCATGTTTCCGAACAGTGGGGCGAAAATTTTTGGAATTACCCATCATATAAAAATTTTTACTCGGATTCTATACAAAAAATTTGTCCAATTGAAGTCTTAAATTCATAGAAATTTTTCCTACATAAAAAGTTTCAGATTCTGAGATTTTAAAAGTCAGATTCTGAGACATTTTTCGCATAGAAAAGATCTCAGGTTCTGCGACATTTTTCGTATAGAAAAAGTCTAAGATTCTGCCACATTTTTCGAATAGAAAAAGGTTCCGACTCTGAACCATTTTTCGTTGAAAAAATTATCAGATTCCGAGACATTTTTCGTATGAAAAAAGTATCAGATTCTTTGATTCTGAAACATTTTTCATATAGAAAAAGCCTCAGATTCTGAGACATGTTTCGAATAGAAATAGTCTCAGATATTGATACATTTTTCGTATAGAAAAAGTCTCAGATTCTGAGACATTTTTCGTATAGAAATGGTTTTAGATTCTGAAATATTTTTCGTATTAAGGAAGTCTCAGATCTGAGAATTTGTTAGTATAAAAAAAAAACTCAAATACTGAGACATTTTTCGTACAAAAATATTTTCAGATTCTGAAACATTTTCGTAAAAAAAATTGTCGCAGATTCTTAAACATTTTTCGTACAGAAAAAATTTCAGATTCTGAGACCTTTTTCATATAAAAAAGTTTCAGATTCTGAGACATTTTTCATATAAAAAAAGTTTCAGACTCTGATATATTTTACGTATAGGAAAAGTCTTAGATTCTGAGATAGAAAGGTCTCATTAAAATAAAATTGGTCTTCTCCAATATCGTGGTTTTAACAAGTAAAGAAAAATTACCTCGAGCTAGAATATCACTACACAATTTTTTTTTTTAGTTTATTTATCTTACAACAGGTAATAACATGAGTTTAATTTGTACCAAAAAAATGTTTTTGTTTTGTCATGCGACTTTTTACTTTCCAGTGGGCCCCAAATTCAGGTGTGCCCAGGGCCCCGCCATACCATAAAGCTTCCTAGCCCATGAGTGTGCGTGGACGTGTCCGAACACTGAAAAAAAAAAGCTTCGTGAAAATAATGAAAATTGACATAAGCTTAATGAAAAATGACTCACGTTTTCAACCGAAGACAGGTTTCATTTGATCAATGAAACTGGTGTCATTAAAGTCCAATTCAATGAAAACTTACATAAAAATAATGAAAATATTCGTAGCACTTGTTTAAAATATTTAATGAAGTTTTTCATTAAATGTATGAAAGTATGCATTGATTAAATGTGGAGATAGCAGTAGGTTATTCCATATTCGCATTCATTTAAACTAGTTTAATTATTCGTTTTCCCCATACAATTCATCTGTCAAAATTAAACACCGTTTAAATTTGACATTTAAATTGTATGGGGAAAACGAAAAATTAAACAAGTTTAAAAAATGCAAATATGGTATTAGTAAGAAAAATTACAACACAAATTTGAAATTAATAAAAATCACAACAATCATAACAATTTTTGGTGAGTCACGTGTAACCGTCACGGAAACTATAATTTAAGTTACACTTTTATATTTTATTTATAGTTTTAACTTATTTTTCTTTCACAGTCTGAGCTTAAGTCAAGTTTACGTCCACCCCTCCATTTGAAACTTTAAAGTCGATGTACAAAGTTTCATCTGATTTAAAGGGGTGACTTGACTTAAGCCACAAAATAAACAACACACTTTCACATTTTTATATTTCACTCAGCTTTCTCTCACTATATCCTTGAATTTTATTACACAAGTAAAATCACAAAACAATATAAAATCACTCTAATTTTATAATTAATCAATTATACATTTTATTTTAAGTTTCACAAAAAAACTCGTGCCGTTTTGATCAGCTGTTTTTTATTTGTCTCATTTTTCGCGCCAAAAACAGACTTAGTGTCTATTCACAATACAGCAGCAAGCAGCAGACAGCAAAATTTCCCCATGTATTTCGTTTTTTGCTATATGAACTATTTTGCTGTCTGCTGCTTTCTGCTGTATTCCAAAGAGACACTAAACAGACTCGAGTCGACAGGCGTAAAACACAACAAGTTTTATAAACAAAATTTAATGACATATTTTAATGAAATTATGAAATCTAATGAAGCAAATTTTATGAAATTTGTTCCCAATATGCATGATATTTAATAAAGCTTACGAATTCCTTCATTGGTTAAATGAAAACAAAATAATGAATCCATTTCATTTATATCACGAAGGTTTTTTTTTTTCAGTGAAGAACCCTTGCCTAGGACCATTTAAATATTAGTGAAAACATTTTTAAAACTGTATAAGTACCTTATACAAACAAACAATCATATTTATTTATTAACTTAGTATAGATTTCTGTTTCTGCCATGGTAGTATTGAGTAGTCAACATTATAACAATATTTGTGTATACTGGTTTCAATAAACCGCCTTAACTTAAAACTCAAACATTCAATTCAACAACCATTGTGAAAATATTGGTAATAGCGTCAAAAAGCTCAAAGCTTTTTATGATTTATTTATATGTATGTAAGAATATGTAAAACTGTTATAAACTTTTTCTGTATAAAAGTTATTTAATAATAGTGGTGGTTTTGTTGCCCCGAATAGATATAGGCGCGTGAATGGATTTTGACAAACACTCGCTCACTCACGTTAACGAAAAAAATAATCGAATTACTCACTAATCACTCACTTGTTTCGTAACAGTTCAAGATATAATGAATAAATATTTTTTTTAAATAAAATTATTGAAACAGTGCAACAAAACTTTTATGAAACTCTACATAGATATAATAAAATGTTTCATAAATACTACAAAACATGTCAAAGATGTTACTTTATTTTTCTTAAATATTTCATTCCATTTATGAAACAATAAAATGTATATTATCAGTTCTAGGAAATATTTCATAAATATAAAGACATTTTGTCATAAATACGAAGAATCAGAAATATTGTAATAATAATTCTGATTAATTTTTATTAAACAATAAAAATTGTTTTATTCGACCTTTAAAATATTATATTTTGAGGAAGTTTATTCTGGCTCGAGGTCATTATTTTCTTTACTAATTAAAACCATGATATTCTCATAGCATAATTTTCAAGAAAATTATTTTTTTGTTTTAAATTTATTTATGTTGGTCATTTTTGCAAGACTTAATCGTCAAGATTATTTAGCAAAAATAGAATGGAATCTGAAAAATTCCGACAATGGAATCTGACAAATTCCGAAACACGTGTCGATTAAGTCTTTCAAAAATGACCAACATAAATAAATTTAAAACAAGATTATCATGGTTGTAATTAGTAAAAAAAATAATGACCTCGAGCCAGAATAAACATCCTCAAAATATATTGTAATAATATTTATGAAACATTTCATAGTATTTATGAAGAGTTTTATAAATAAAATGAACTGGTTGCATAAATATTATTAAATATTTAAAAATACTTTAAAAAGTAAACGGATATTCAAGCTCGAGGCCTTGAAAATCCGATTACTTATTGAAGTTAAACCAAAAAGGCCGAAATAACAAATAAAATAATTATTTAAAAATACCATGAAACATTTTATAGGGTTTATGAAATATTTTATAGGATTTATGAAACATTTCATAATATTAATGAATAGTTTTTTTATTTCTTTACACAAAAATAACTTATCAAACAAAAAAAAAAAAAAATTAGCTGAATATATAAAACAATAAATCACGCAAAAAGATTCATTTTGGACTCTTACTTATGAACATTTGAAAAATTCAAAACATTTTTTTTTTAACAATTATTTTTTGAAGTGAATAACTTTATGATTCATTTTCACAATTGTAAAAATATGTAAATATATTAACTATTTTTGTTGATTATAATTTTAACAATACAGATTATATATAAAATATATAACAAGGAAGTTAATTGTAAAATAATTACAAAAAAAAAAAAAAATTAACATGTAACATTTTTTCTACTTGACCCAAAAGTTTTATATAAAATTAGTTTTTTATTGCACACATTAAACCATTTTTAATTTAATTATATTAAGCCCGATATAAAACCAGCATTCTCGTCCATTCACTCATTCATACGAACGAACACTCATTCAGACTCAAATAAAAAAGTAATATGAAAATCTGTGAAAAAAAAATGTTGCAAATTAAGTGCCCATTGGCGACGCAGCAAATGAAATAAAAAATATAAAAAAAAATATTGAAATTCAATACACAAAAAGTGTAAATGTGTGTAAAAGATTTTGTATGTGAAGTATGTATAGCGTATGTGAATAAATGCATGTATTAATGTGCGTAATGAAAAATGCAATCAATAATCCGTTTATCCACACATTGAATCGGTCGACTTTTTGTGTGATATTGTTCATTTAAATGAACAAAATATTGTGGAAATATTGAGGTAAAAGTGAATTGTTAAAGGTGTTTAAGTACGCTACAGTGCAGAAGATTTAAACACTTTTTCAAATGTCGCCGATTTAGAAATTTTTTTCTGTAGGGAAAGTAAAAATTTTTCTATTAGAAAAAATGTCTCAGAATCTGAGACTTTTTCTATAAGAAAATTGTCTCAGAATCTGAGACTTTTTCTATAAGAAAATTGTCTCAGAATCTGAGACTTTTTCTATAAGAAAATTGTCTCAAAATCTGAGACTTTTTCTATAAGAAAATGTGTCAGAATCTAAGACTTTTTCTATAGGAAAAACGTCTCAGAATCTGAGACTTTTTCTTCTGGAAAAACTTCTGAAAATCTGAGATCTTCTCAATAGGAAAATGTCTCATAATCTGAAAATTTGTCTTTAAAAAACTGGCTCCGAATCTGAGACTTTTTCTATAAGAAAAATATCTCAGAATCTGAGACTTTTTCTATAAGAGAAATGACTCAAAATCTGAGATGAGTAATTTTCATAATATTAATGAAAAGTTTTGTCTCAGAATCTGAGACTTTTTCTATAAGAAAAATGTCTCAGAATCTGAGACTTTTTCTATAAGTGAAATGTCTCAGAATCTGAGACTTTTTCTATAAGAAAAATGTCACAGAATCTGACACTTTTTCTATAAGAAAAATGTCTCAGAATCTGAGACATTTTCTATAAGAAAAAATGTCTTAGAATTTGAGACTTTTTCTATAAGAAAAATGTCTCGGAATCTGAGACTTTTTCTATAAGAAAAATATCTCAGAATCTGAGACTTTTTCTGTTTGAAAAATGTCTCAGAACCAGAGACTTTTTCTATAAGAAAAAGTCCTCTGAGACTTTTTCTATAAGAATCTGAGACTTTTTCTATAAGAAAAATGTCTCAGAATCTGAGACTTTTTCTATAAGAAAAATGTCTCAGAATCTGAGACTTTTTCTATAAGAAAAATGTCTCAGAATCTGAGACTTTTTCTATAAGCAAAATGTCTCAGAATCTGAGACTTTTTCTATAAGAAAAATGTCTCAGAATCTGAGACTTTTTCTATAAGAAAAATGTCTCAGAATCTGAGACTTTTTCTATAAGAAAAATGTCTCAGAATCTGAGACTTTTTCTATAAGAAAAATGTCTCAGAATCTGAGACTTTTTCTATAAGAAAAATGTCTCAGAATCTGAGACTTTTTCTATAAGAAAAATGTCTCAGAATCTGAGACTTATTCTATAAGAAAAATGTCTCAGAATCTGAGACTTTTTCTATAAGAAAAATGTCTCAGAATCTGAGACTTTTTCTATAAGAAAAATGTCTCAGAATCTGAGACTTTTTCTATAAGAAAAATGTCTCAGAATCTGAGACTTTTTCTATAAGAAAAATGTCTCAGAATCTGAGACTTTTTCTATAAGAAAAATGTCTCAGAATCTGAGACTTTTTCTATAAGAAAAATGTCTCAGAATCTGAGACTTTTTCTATAAGAAAAATGTCTCAGAATCTGAGACTTTTTCTATAAGAAAAATGTCTCAGAATCTGAGACTTTTTCTATAAGAAAAATGTCTCAGAATCTGAGACTTTTTCTATAAGAAAAATGTCTCAGAATCTGAGACTTTTTCTATAAGAAAAATGTCTCAGAATCTGAGACTTTTTCTATAAGAAAAATGTCTCAGAATCTGAGACTTTTTCTATAAGAAAAATGTCTCAGAATCTGAGACTTTTTCTATAAGAAAAATGTCTCAGAATCTGAGACTTTTTCTATAAGAAAAATGTCTCAGAATCTGAGACTTTTTCTATAAGAAAAATGTCTCAGAATCTGAGACTTTTTCTATAAGAAAAATGTCTCAGAATCTGAGACTTTTTCTATAAGAAAAATGTCTCAGAATCTGAGACTTTTTCTATAAGAAAAATGTCTCAGAATCTGAGACTTTTTCTATAAGAAAAATGTCTCAGAATCTGAGACTTTTTCTATAAGAAAAATGTCTCAGAATCTGAGACTTTTTCTATAAGAAAAATATCTCAGAATCTGAGACTTTTTCTATAAGAAAAATGTCTCAGAATCTGAGACTTTTTCTATAAGAAAAATGTCTCAGAATCTGAGACTTTTTCTATAAGAAAAATGTCTCAGAATCTGAGACTTTTTCTATAAGAAAAATGTCTCAGAATCTGAGACTTTTTCTATAAGCAAAATGTCTCAGAATCTGAGACTTTTTCTATAAGAAAAATGTCTCAGAATCTGAGACTTTTTCTATAAGAAAAATGTCTCAGAATCTGAGACTTTTTCTATAAGAAAAATGTCTCAGAATCTGAGACTTTTTCTATAAGAAAAATGTCTCAGAATCTGAGACTTATTCTATAAGAAAAATGTCTCAGAATCTGAGACTTTTTCTATAAGAAAAATGTCTCAGAATCTGAGACTTTTTCTATAAGAAAAATGTCTCAGAATCTGAGACTTTTTCTATAAGAAAAATGTCTCAGAATCTGAGACTTTTTCTATAAGAAAAATGTCTCAGAATCTGAGACTTTTTCTATAAGAAAAATGTCTCAGAATCTGAGACTTTTTCTATAAGAAAAATGTCTCAGAATCTGAGACTTTTTCTATAAGAAAAATGTCTCAGAATCTGAGACTTTTTCTATAAGAAAAATGTCTCAGAATCTGAGACTTTTTCTATAAGAAAAATGTCTCAGAATCTGAGACTTTTTCTATAAGAAAAATGTCTCAGAATCTGAGACTTTTTCTATAAGAAAAATGTCTCAGAATCTGAGACTTTTTCTATAAGAAAAATGTCTCAGAATCTGAGACTTTTTCTATAAGAAAAATGTCTCAGAATCTGAGACTTTTTCTATAAGAAAAATGTCTCAGAATCTGAGACTTTTTCTATAAGAAAAATGTCTCAGAATCTGAGACTTTTTCTATAAGAAAAATGTCTCAGAATCTGAGACTTTTTCTATAAGAAAAATGTCTCAGAATCTGAGACTTTTTCTATAAGAAAAATATCTCAGAATCTGAGACTTTTTCTATAAGAAAAATGTCTCAGAATCTGAGACTTTTTCTATAAGAAAAATGTCTCAGAATCTGAGACTTTTTCTATAAGAAAAATGTCTCAGAATCTGAGACTTTTTCTATAAGAAAAATGTCTCAGAATCTGAGACTTTTTCTATAAGCAAAATGTCTCAGAATCTGAGACTTTTTCTATAAGAAAAATGTCTCAGAATCTGAGACTTTTTCTATAAGAAAAATGTCTCAGAATCTGAGACTTTTTCTATAAGAAAAATGTCTCAGAATCTGAGACTTTTTCTATAAGAAAAATGTCTCAGAATCTGAGACTTTTTCTATAAGAAAAATGTCTCAGAATCTGAGACTTATTCTATAAGAAAAATGTCTCAGAATCTGAGACTTTTTCTATAAGAAAAATGTCTCAGAATCTGAGACTTTTTCTATAAGAAAAATGTCTCAGAATCTGAGACTTTTTCTATAAGAAAAATGTCTCAGAATCTGAGACTTTTTCTATAAGAAAAATGTCTCAGAATCTGAGACTTTTTCTATAAGAAAAATGTCTCAGAATCTGAGACTTTTTCTATAAGAAAAATGTCTCAGAATCTGAGACTTTTTCTATAAGAAAAATGTCTCAGAATCTGAGACTTTTTCTATAAGAAAAATGTCTCAGAATCTGAGACTTTTTCTATAAGAAAAATGTCTCAGAATCTGAGACTTTTTCTATAAGAAAAATGTCTCAGAATCTGAGACTTTTTCTATAAGAAAAATGTCTCAGAATCTGAGACTTTTTCTATAAGAAAAATGTCTCAGAATCTGAGACTTTTTCTATAAGAAAAATGTCTCAGAATCTGAGACTTTTTCTATAAGAAAAATGTCTTAGAATCTGAGACTTTTTCTATAAGAAAAATGTCTCAGAATCTGAGACTTTTTCTATCAGAAAAATGTCTCAGAATCTGAGACTTTTTCTATAAGAAAAATGTCTCAGAATCTGAGACTTTTTCTATAAGAAAAATGTCTCAGAATCTGAGACTTTTTCTATAAGAAAAATGTCTCAGAATCTGAGACTTTTTCTATAAGAAAAATGTCTCAGAATCTGAGACTTTTTCTATAAGAAAAATGTCTCAGAATCTGAGACTTTTTCTATAAGAAAAATGTCTCAGAATCTGAGACTTTTTCTATAAGAAAAATGTCTCAGAATCTGAGACTTTTTCTATAAGAAAAATGTCTCAGAATCTGAGACTTTTTCTATAAGAAAAATGTCTCAGAATCTGAGACTTTTTCTATAAGAAAAATGTCTCAGAATCTGAGACTTTTTCTATAAGAAAAATGTCTCAGAATCTGAGACTTTTTCTATAAGAAAAATATCTCAGAATCTGAGACTTTTTCTATAAGAAAAATGTCTCAGAATCTGAGACTTTTTCTATAAGAAAAATGTCTCAGAATCTGAGACTTTTTCTATAAGAAAAATGTCTCAGAATCTGAGACTTTTTCTACAAGAAAAATGTCTCAGAATCTGAGACTTTTTCTATAAGAAAAATGTCTCAGAATCTGAGACTTTTTCTATAAGAAAAATGTCTCAGAATCTGAGACTTTTTCTATAAGAAAAATGTCTCAGAATCTGAGACTTTTTCTATAAGAAAAATGTCTCAGAATCTGAGACTTTTTCTATAAGAAAAATGTCTCAGAATCTGAGACTTTTTCTATAAGAAAAATGTCTCAGAATCTGAGACTTTTTCTATAAGAAAAATGTCTCAGAATCTGAGACTTTTTCTATAAGAAAAATGTCTCAGAATCTGAGACTTTTTCTATAAGAAAAATGTCTCAGAATCTGAGACTTTTTCTATAAGAAAAATGTCTCAGAATCTGAGACTTTTTCTATAAGCAAAATGTCTCAGAATCTGAGACTTTTTCTATAAGAAAAATGTCTCAGAATCTGAGACTTTTTCTATAAGAAAAATGTCTCAGAATCTGAGACTTTTTCTATAAGAAAAATGTCTCAGAATCTGAGACTTTTTCTATAAGAAAAATGTCTCAGAATCTGAGACTTATTCTATAAGAAAAATGTCTCAGAATCTGAGACTTTTTCTATAAGAAAAATGTCTCAGAATCTGAGACTTTTTCTATAAGAAAAATGTCTCAGAATCTGAGACTTTTTCTATAAGAAAAATGTCTCAGAATCTGAGACTTTTTCTATAAGAAAAATGTCTCAGAATCTGAGACTTTTTCTATAAGAAAAATGTCTCAGAATCTGAGACTTTTTCTATAAGAAAAATGTCTCAGAATCTGAGACTTTTTCTATAAGAAAAATGTCTCAGAATCTGAGACTTTTTCTATAAGAAAAATGTCTTAGAATCTGAGACTTTTTCTATAAGAAAAATGTCTCAGAATCTGAGACTTTTTCTATCAGAAAAATGTCTCAGAATCTGAGACTTTTTCTATAAGAAAAATGTCTCAGAATCTGAGACTTTTTCTATAAGAAAAATGTCTCAGAATCTGAGACTTTTTCTATAAGAAAAATGTCTCAGAATCTGAGACTTTTTCTATAAGAAAAATGTCTCAGAATCTGAGACTTTTTCTATAAGAAAAATGTCTCAGAATCTGAGACTTTTTCTATAAGAAAAATGTCTCAGAATCTGAGACTTTTTCTATAAGAAAAATGTCTCAGAATCTGAGACTTTTTCTATAAGAAAAATATCTCAGAATCTGAGACTTTTTCTATAAGAAAAATGTCTCAGAATCTGAGACTTTTTCTATAAGAAAAATGTCTCAGAATCTGAGACTTTTTCTATAAGAAAAATGTCTCAGAATCTGAGACTTTTTCTATAAGAAAAATGTCTCAGAATCTGAGACTTTTTCTATAAGAAAAATGTCTCAGAATCTGAGACTTTTTCTATAAGAAAAATGTCTCAGAATCTGAGACTTTTTCTATAAGAAAAATGTCTCAGAATCTGAGACTTTTTCTATAAGAAAAATGTCTCAGAATCTGAGACTTTTTCTATAAGAAAAATGTCTCAGAATCTGAGACTTTTTCTATAAGAAAAATGTCTCAGAATCTGAGACTTTTTCTATAAGAAAAATGTCTCAGAATCTGAGACTTTTTCTATAAGAAAAATGTCTCAGAATCTGAGACTTTTTCTATAAGAAAAATGTCTCAGAATCTGAGACTTTTTCTATAAGAAAAATGTCTCAGAATCTGAGACTTTTTCTATAAGAAAAATGTCTCAGAATCTGAGACTTTTTCTATAAGAAAAATGTCTCAGAATCTGAGACTTTTTCTATAAGAAAAATGTCTCAGAATCTGAGACTTTTTCTATAAGAAAAATGTCTTAGAATCTGAGACTTTTTCTATAAGAAAAATGTCTCAGAATCTGAGACTTTTTCTATCAGAAAAATGTATCAGAATCTGAGACTTTTTCTATAAGAAAAATGTCTCAGAATCTGAGACTTTTTCTATAAGAAAAATGTCTCAGAATCTGAGACTTTTTCTATAAGAAAAATGTCTCAGAATCTGAGACTTTTTCTATAAGAAAAATGTCTCAGAATCTGAGACTTTTTCTATAAGAAAAATGTCTCAGAATCTGAGACTTTTTCTATAAGAAAAATGTCTCAGAATCTGAGACTTTTTCTATAAGAAAAATGTCTCAGAATCTGAGACTTTTTCTATAAGAAAAATATCTCAGAATCTGAGACTTTTTCTATAAGAAAAATGTCTCAGAATCTGAGACTTTTTCTATAAGAAAAATGTCTCAGAATCTGAGACTTTTTCTATAAGAAAAATGTCTCAGAATCTGAGACTTTTTCTATAAGAAAAATGTCTCAGAATCTGAGACTTTTTCTACAAGAAAAATGTCTCAGAATCTGAGACTTTTTCTATAAGAAAAATGTCTCAGAATCTGAGACTTTTTCTATAAGAAAAATGTCTCAGAATCTGAGACTTTTTCTATAAGAAAAATGTCTCAGAATCTGAGACTTTTTCTATAAGAAAAATGTCTCAGAATCTGAGACTTTTTCTATAAGAAAAATGTCTCAGAATCTGAGACTTTTTCTATAAGAAAAATGTCTCAGAATCTGAGACTTTTTCTATAAGAAAAATGTCTCAGAATCTGAGACTTTTTCTATAAGCAAAATGTCTCAGAATCTGAGACTTTTTCTATAAGAAAAATGTCTCAGAATCTGAGACTTTTTCTATAAGAAAAATGTCTCAGAATCTGAGACTTTTTCTATAAGAAAAATGTCTCAGAATCTGAGACTTTTTCTATAAGAAAAATGTCTCAGAATCTGAGACTTTTTCTATAAGAAAAATGTCTCAGAATCTGAGACTTTTTCTATAAGAAAAATGTCTCAGAATCTGAGACTTTTTCTATAAGAAAAATGTCTCAGAATCTGAGACTTTTTCTATAAGAAAAATGTCTCAGAATCTGAGACTTTTTCTATAAGAAAAATGTCTCAGAATCTGAGACTTTTTCTATAAGAAAAATGTCTCAGAATCTGAGACTTTTTCTATAAGAAAAATGTCTCAGAATCTGAGACTTTTTCTATAAGAAAAATGTCTCAGAATCTGAGACTTTTTCTATAAGAAAAATGTCTCAGAATCTGAGACTTTTTCTATAAGAAAAATGTCTCAGAATCTGAGACTTTTTCTATAAGAAAAATGTCTCAGAATCTGAGACTTTTTCTATAAGAAAAATGTCTCAGAATCTGAGACTTTTTCTATAAGAAAAATGTCTCAGAATCTGAGACTTTTTCTATAAGAAAAATGTCTCAGAATCTGAGACTTTTTCTATAAGAAAAATGTCTCAGAATCTGAGACTTTTTCTATAAGAAAAATGTCTCAGAATCTGAGACTTTTTCTATAAGAAAAATGTCTCAGAATCTGAGACTTTTTCTATAAGAAAAATATCTCAGAATCTGAGACTTTTTCTATAAGAAAAATGTCTCAGAATCTGAGACTTTTTCTATAAGAAAAATGTCTCAGAATCTGAGACTTTTTCTATAAGAAAAATGTCTCAGAATCTGAGACTTTTTCTATAAGAAAAATGTCTCAGAATCTGAGACTTTTTCTATAAGAAAAATGTCTCAGAATCTGAGACTTTTTCTATAAGCAAAATGTCTCAGAATCTGAGACTTTTTCTATAAGAAAAATGTCTCAGAATCTGAGACTTTTTCTATAAGAAAAATGTCTCAGAATCTGAGACTTTTTCTATAAGAAAAATGTCTCAGAATCTGAGACTTTTTCTATAAGAAAAATGTCTCAGAATCTGAGACTTATTCTATAAGAAAAATGTCTCAGAATCTGAGACTTTTTCTATAAGAAAAATGTCTCAGAATCTGAGACTTTTTCTATAAGAAAAATGTCTCAGAATCTGAGACTTTTTCTATAAGAAAAATGTCTCAGAATCTGAGACTTTTTCTATAAGAAAAATGTCTCAGAATCTGAGACTTTTTCTATAAGAAAAATGTCTCAGAATCTGAGACTTTTTCTATAAGAAAAATGTCTCAGAATCTGAGACTTTTTCTATAAGAAAAATGTCTCAGAATCTGAGACTTTTTCTATAAGAAAAATGTCTCAGAATCTGAGACTTTTTCTATAAGAAAAATGTCTCAGAATCTGAGACTTTTTCTATAAGAAAAATGTCTCAGAATCTGAGACTTTTTCTATAAGAAAAATGTCTCAGAATCTGAGACTTTTTCTATAAGAAAAATGTCTCAGAATCTGAGACTTTTTCTATAAGAAAAATGTCTCAGAATCTGAGACTTTTTCTATAAGAAAAATGTCTCAGAATCTGAGACTTTTTCTATAAGAAAAATGTCTCAGAATCTGAGACTTTTTCTATAAGAAAAATGTCTCAGAATCTGAGACTTTTTCTATAAGAAAAATGTCTCAGAATCTGAGACTTTTTCTATAAGAAAAATGTCTCAGAATCTGAGACTTTTTCTATAAGAAAAATGTCTCAGAATCTGAGACTTTTTCTATAAGAAAAATGTCTCAGAATCTGAGACTTTTTCTATAAGAAAAATGTCTCAGAATCTGAGACTTTTTTATAGGATAATTGTGTTAGAATTGTAGATTTTTCTCTACTTAAAGGAAAAATGTCTGAATTGGAGATTTTTTGTAATTGAAAAATGTTTTAGAATTTGCTAAAGCAAAAATGTGTCGATATCTGGGACTTTTGCTAAATAAAAAATGTCTCTGAATCTAAGACTTCTTTTACAAAAAAAAAATTCTTTAAGAACTTGAGTTTTGGCTTTCTGAAAATCCCAAATTTTTCTGTGGAAAAATATTTTAGACTTTGAGAAAAAAAAATCGAATGTCACAAGTCTTATGATAAACTTAGTATACCCTATACTCTCATAAAAAACACTTAGCTTTATGCCTTTAAATGCATCAAAAAATGTGTGTTAAAAAAGAGAAGTGCCTGTATGTATTTTAAATGTGTTAACAAAGGAAATAACAACATTTTATTGTAAATAAGTTTGTCTGATCGCATCACATGGCACGTATGTCTGTGTAAGTGAGTGATTGAATGAATTTGCAAATGTATGCGTTAATATGGCAGCATTTTAACAATAATTAAAAATTAAAAAAAAAAAAAAAAAAAAAAACCTTAATACTATAATGAAGTAATGACAAAAACTATATTGTATGAAGTTAAAATTGTAACCAATATGTATTATTGAATATATAACAAATTAATGGTACTTGGTACAGCAATAAATATTGCTACAATATATATTTCTATAGCAAAAATCTTAATCACAAATTTCTCAAATTGCAAATATTAAAAATGCATTTCCAACTATTCAGATTATAAAAAGAGATGATGAGATTTTAATCTGACACATATTAAGTGTGACAATCGAAAAGTGCTTATGATGTTTTTAGATTTGTCAGTGAATAGGAAAAATTTATATTTCTCAGAAATAATAAGTATGGACTCAAACCGATTAAATTAAAAATACAGTCAAATTTTCAAAAACATTTTTAAACAGAAAAATTAAGATTCCGAAAAAATTTTTAAGAATAAAAGATTCGCACAGTTTCGTATTAAAAAATTGTCCGATTCTTCAAAATTAAAAAAATCTCAGATTTCTAGAAATTCAAAATTGTAGTTCATACTGATACTTTTACATATATAAAGTACTTGTAAATATGTTGCACGAATATTCATTTAACAATCAGCATAATTTATGCATTTGTTCCAGAACAGAAATAAATTGAAAAAAAAATGTGGGAGAAGGATTTAATTAAAATTTAATTTTTATACGGATTAAATAAATTAAAATGATTAACTTTTTTAAGTAGGTGTACACTTAGAAAAAAATTATTTTGGAAAATTTTCTGCAAATTTATATTTAAGCAATGCATTAGTAATGGTCGGAGATTATATTTTACTTATTACACTGTGCAACAAATTTTGGGTCATCGCATTGAGCCTCAATGCCTTCAACGCCATATGAAAGTATTTCATATGGCGGATTTCTTTTTTATAGCCCACTGAAGTTTTAAAATTTTTGTCAAACGCGTTTGGAAAACGTCAAAAATACTATAATAAAAACACATCTGAGCTTCAAAATATGATCTGATGTCTTCAGTAAAATTTTATGGCGGTTCTTTTTTTAAAACATTTTAACCCTCTAACTGCCATTTTAAGGGGTCATTTTAGCCCTTTTTCAAAAACTAAACACAGAAGTCTAATAAAACGTCCATTAAAAGGGTTAAAATGTTCTACAAATATATTCCTCATAAAATTTTACTAGGGGTTGTCAAATGTTCAAAATTTGTGCGACATGCGCAAAGTGCTCAAAAAGGGTCAAGTATAAATAATCAATGTTTGTTATTTTTTTTTTACCAAAGCAGTGTTAAAAAATATCGACAAAAAACAGTGCAAATATACTTTTGAGCTAAAAATGATGTTCTGATGTGCTTTATAAAATTTTATGATAATTCTTTTCTTTGACCAAATTAACCCTTTAGCTCCCGTTTTAAGGGTCATTTTTGTCCTTTTTTAAAAAGAAATACAAAAAAGTCTATAAAAAAGCCAGTTAAACACTAAAAAAAAAGACATAACTAAAATTAAGGAAAAAATGTCTTTAAAAATTTATTATGAATTTTCCTAAAATTTAGTTAAATTTAACTTAAAAATGAGAAATTTTCTTAACTATGAGGAAAAAATTTTAGTTCATTTTCTTAAAATTAGTTCATAGTTTTCCTTAAATGGATCTTTTTAATATTAGGAAAAAAATTCTTACTGCCAAAGAAATTTTCCACAAATCTAAGAATCGAATCTTTATTTTTAAGACATATTTCTTAAAAAACAATTTAGTTCAAGTTTAGTTAAAATTTACTAAAAAAAACATCATCGTATTTCTCTTCTTTGAATTGAGGAAGTGTACTTCTTAGAATTTAGTTAATGACTTCTGAGAATTTAGTAAATAACTTCTTAGAATTTAGTTAAAAATTCAAAATGGCGATATCTCGAAAACTAAGCGAGATAGAGCGAAACGGATGAAATTTTCAAAAGAAAGACTACAAAGAAAAATATGGAATAGCCTAGCTCTGTATATCTGTCGGGGTCTCAAGACCCTAATTTTAGATCTAAAATTTGAAATTCCCGAGATTTTATGTATGCATATATCTCGGTAAATACTGCCAACACGAGAAAAGGTCCAACGCCATTTTTGTAGCTCTTGACTCGTAGAACACTTCCGCAAAATACCCGAAAGCCCTCCGATTAATAGTTTTTGAGTTATCCGGTTTTTAAGATTCTCAAGACCCTATTAGGCCCCTTATTACCGTATCTCAAAAACTAAGCAAGTTAGAGCGAAACGGACACAAAATTTGGTTCAAAATCTATGGGAACCCTTAAAGGACCCAACGGGGTCTCGTGGGGTCCGAACCCATGGGTCCAGGGTCTAGACCCAATATATTTCGAAAATGTGAAGAATAATTTTTCCCATTTTCTAGTTAAAATTGGCTTAAAATTAAATAAATTTGTTTTCCTTATTTTTGGGAAAATTATGAACTAAAACCAAGAAAAACAAGTGAGAGTGTTAAATTCGGCTGTGCCGAATCTTTTATACCCTCCAAAATGTAAAAAAAAAAAATTGACAGGGGCGTTTCTTTTTTTTTTGGGGGGGGGGGGGGGGGGGGCGAAGTTGATAGGGTCAGTGGGGCACGTTGAGAGCACCTTACCATCGCGATAAATATACCAAATGTTTCATTTATTTAAGAAAAATACAAAAAAACATCTAAAAACGTGTATTTTTTTAGAGGTTGGTTTAGTTCTTCAAGGGGGAACTTTTTCCCCCCTGGTTCGATTTGGCCAATTTCCGAACTTAACCTGCCTAGGAACATAACACATATTTGTGCCCAACTTGAGGTTCCTAGCTCTTTTATTTTGGACTGCATCGTGTTAACTACAGACGGACGGACGGACATCGCTAAAATGTCTTAGAATCGATCTCTGATCAATAATATATATACTTTATGGGGTCCCCGACCGATATTTCGATGCGTTACACACGGAATGACAAAGTGAGTATACCCCCATACTGTAGTTGGAGGGTATAAAAATCTTTGGAGCCAAATCATTCCCTCTTTTTCTCAAAATTTAGTTAATTTTCCCAGATTTTAGTTCACTTTTTTTTTGAGTGAAGGGTTAAAATGTTTTAAAAATATTTTCTGCATCAAATTTTACTAGGGCACGTCTAAGACAGAAAGTTCGTCCAGCATATAGAGAATGCTTAAAAATTTTAAAGTATTCAAATTTTTTTTATACCCTCCACTCTAGTGATAGAGGGTATATATAAGTTTGTCATTCCGTTTGTAACACATCGAAATATTGGTCTAGGACCCCATAAAGTATATATATTCATGATCCTTGATCGATTTTAAGTCGATCTAGCGATGTCCGTCCGTCCGTCCGTCCGTCCGTCCGTCTGTCTGTCTGTCTGTCCGTTGAAAACACGCTAACTTTTGAAAGACTTTACGGAGGCTCCTGAAGTTTGACATATATGTTCTCCATTTACCGGGTCAGGTTGGTATTGCAATCCAGCGAAATCGGTACAGTAGTTCAAAAGTTATGAGCAAAATAGTAAATTTCGGCAAGGGTATTTTTCGAATTTACAAGATTAAAACCACTATAACTTTCGAAAGGCAATTATGAGGGGGCTGAAGCTTATCATATGTATTTGTCGTTCCGAAAGGCTGTTTGGTTTTGAATTTCAGCAAAATCGGTTCAGTGGTTCAAAAGTTATAAGCAAAGCAGTGAATTTCAGATTTGTTTCACCTTAAACTGTTGAAAACTCGTTAAACAAGTTTAAAAAGCATGGTGAAATACCAGTTTAGTAAAACTTGTTGTTGCTTGTTTTCTTGTCCTGGGGTGCAGTTTAGTTGTTAGACAAGTAAATTTTTGTTATTGTTTTGTTATTGTTAGTGTAACTGTATGTAACGGGAAAAAATCAAATAAAGTATGTGTATGATTGAATGTTAATTTGTTTTTGGTTTTTAAAGAAGAGGATGGTAATCAGTGTTGTCACCTCATGTGTAATTACACATATGATGTGTAATTTGTTTTTTCATGTGTAGCCCATGTGTAATTGTCTGCATGTGTAATTCATGTGTAATTTGAAATTTTTACGTTTATTAGCACTTTTTCATAATTTGTTTTAACAAATTCGGTTATGTTATAAGCAAAACCGTAAATTTTGGATGGATTTCATACCGAATTCACATGTTAAAAAAACTGTAAAACGGGGTTTCAGTTAAAAAAAGCAAACTTTTACCAGATTTTTCTGCAGAAATGGATATTTTAACAAAATTCTCTGTCGGGCTTTCAGTTTTAAAAAACAAACATTTAGCAGATTTTTTTGCAGAAATGGATATTTTAACGAAATTCTCTGTCATTCAGTTTTAAAAAATAACAGAAATTTTTTAGTAATTTTACTGATTCTGTTTGGTAAGTTTACAAAAATTTGTGTGTATATTTTAGCTGAATTTTTCTGCTTTAATCAGCAGGGTTTTCTGTTAAAATGAGCTGATATTCAGCTGAAATCAATATATTTTTTTTTTTGCTGTTTTTCAGATTTTCCTCTGATTTGACTTAGGTTATCCCGACAGAAATTTCGCAAAAAACGATAAATTTTAAGTTTTTTGAGCAGTAAAAACCAGACTTAGTGCGGATTACACAATGTCCAGTTAGCTGTTACTGTCGATTTAACGGAGTTCTATGTCAAAATCGACTTGATCGACAGACTTAACCGTTATATTTTGAACATTTACAAAAAAACGTTATTAAAAAAAAGAGCATGTGTAATTCGTGATTTCATGTGTAATTTTGGCATGATCCACGTGTAATTTACGATTTTGTTGGTGGCAACACTGATGGTAATATAAATAGAGGAAAATATGTGAAATAGTTTTTTTTTTGTATTACATATAGGGGGGTTTTCGTGTCAACTGACACAACTTTTGAAACCGATGTCTTCCGATCGGGATGAAATTTGCACCAAATTTAGTCCTATTGGATAGTATTTCAGACACAAACGGTCAACGACATCGGTCAAGGACTCTGTGAGTTAGAGGGGGTCGAAATTTTACATTTTGGCCAAAGAGGTGTTTATTCTCATCCATGTAACTTCTTACCTATTGTTTTTAGCAAAATGTGTCCCAAACAGTATAGATAGCTATTTCTTCAGTCTTTTGAAAAAAAATTATAAAAAATTAAAAAAAAAATTTTTTGATTTGTTTTTTTAAAAATCAAAAACTTTTTTGACTTTTTCCTTAAATTGGGCCTTTTTTTTTTTTTTTTTTTTGATTCAAAAAAAAGCTTATTTTATTTCCTTTAAGACCTATGGGGTCGCTTAGTGGGATGCGCTTGGGATATCTATGAAAACATTTTTTTTTAACTTTGGACCACAAAAAACGCTTCTTAAATTTGCACTATTAGGCGTGGGAAAGCTAACCAGTTTTCGATTTTCATTCGCGATACCCTCTAATTTTTATAAGTTCGAAAAAGAAAGCATGAGCCAAAAAATTAGGGCGATGGGGTAGGGCCATATGGCCCCACATCGGGGTCAAAGTTGGGCCTTAAGTGGTAAAATCCTTAAAAAGCGCCACAACTGCCCTAGACACGCCCCTGGAGGGGTGCAATGTGAGACAAACCCCCAATAATTTTCAGCCCCCAACATTTTTCTTGAACATACCTAACCCCTATTTCCAATTCTTAAGGGGGCTCCCATACAAAACATTTAAACAAAAATTGTTCCTACCATTCTAACTTACCCTAAAGTGCCCCTAGTGGAGCCAAATGTATGACGGACCTCCATTATTTTATTAATTCCAACATTTTTTCCGAACATACCTACAATGTATCTTTAACCCTTAAGGTGGTCCCCATACATATTTTTATTTTTTTATAAATTTGTTTTATTTAACCAGCTCCTACCGCCCCTACCGTGCCTCCTAGAGAGGTAAAAATTACGACCAACCCCCATTAATTTTTAGTTACCAACATTTTGTCCGAACATAATAGCACCCTATCTCCACTCCCTAAGGGGGCTCCCATACATTATAAAAACATGTATCTTTAAAAACTAATAAAAAAATAAAAAAAATGTATGGGGATCCCCTTAAGAGTTGAAAATAAAGGGTAGGTATATTCTGAGAAAATGTTGGAGTTGAAGAAATATTGGGGGTCGGTCATACATTTTACTTCTCTAGGGGCACCCTATGGACAGTTAGAGCGGTAGGAGCAAATTTAAAAAAATGTTATTTTGTATAGGAGCCCCCTTAGGAATTGGAAATAGGGGTTAGGTATGTTCAAGAAAAATGTTGGGTGCTGAAAATTATTGGGGGTTCGTCTCACATTGCACCCCTCCAGGGGCGTGTGTAGGGCAGTTGTGGGGCTTTTTGAGGTATTTTACCACTTAACGCCCAACTTTGACCCCGATGTGGGGCCATTTGACCCCACCCCAACGCCCTCATTTTTTGGCTCATGCTTTCTTTTTCGAACCTATAAAAATTAGAGGGTATCGCGAATGAAAATCGAAAACTGGTTAGCATTCCCACGCCTAATAGTGCAAATTTAAGAACCGTTTTTTGTGGTCCAAAGTTTAAAAAAAAAATTTTTCATAGATATCCCACTCGCATCCCACTAAGCGACCCCATAGGTCTTAAAGGAAATAAAATAAGCTTTTTTTAGAATCATCAAAAAAAAAAAAAAAAAGGGCCCAATTTGAGGAAAAGGTCAAAAAAGTTTTGGATTTTTAAAAAAAAAAATCAAAAAATTTTTTTTTTAATTTTTTATAATTTTTTTCCAAAAGACTGAAGAAATAGCTATCTATGCTATTTGGGACACATTTTGCTAAAAACAATAGGTAAGAAGTTACATGGATGAGAATAAACACCTCTTTGGCCAAAATGTAAAATTTCGACCCCCTCTAACTCAGAAAGTCCTTGACCGATGTCGTTGAAAAATTGTGTCTGAACTACTATCCAATAGGACTAACCTTGGTGCAAATTTCATCCCGATCGGAAGACATCGGTTTCAAAAGTTGTGTCAGTTGACACGAAAACCCCCATAGGTATAAAACAACAAAAATATTTTACAAAGTAATTTGTTACTCAAAGAAATTGTACACTAAAAAAATATTTACACTCAAAAAAAAAATGTAACACTCAAAAAAAAAATGTACACATTATTTTTTTTTAATGAAATGGCAGACTCAAAAAAATGTTGGCAGTCAAAAAAATTTTACACTCAAAAAAATTTGATTGATTAAAAGAAAGTTTGACTCAAAATTATATTCATATTTCTAATAAAAAATTTGTAATGTAATTTTTGAATTTTTTTTTTTAGAAAATTACTATCAGATAACATTGTGGAGGGTATTCATAGATTTGACCAAGTCGAATTTAATTTTTCTACTTGTTTTATATTTTTTTTGGGCCGAAATATAAAAAAAAACAAGTAACAAAGTTAAATTTGACTTTGTCGAATGTATTAATACCCTCCACGGTGTAAAAAAGTTTATTTGCAAAAAAAAAAAACTAAAAAAAATTAAAAAAAAAAAATCGCGAAAAAAAATTTTTGTTAAAAAAAATTCGACGAAAATGTTTTTTTTTTTTTTTAAATATGTTTGTACTTGCTTAAATACCATTCGGTGAACAATTCCGTTCACATGTGTCAAGCAGCAGCCGAATTAAAGCATTTTGTGTTTTTAGTTATGTTGAATGTACCACAATTTTCAACGTGTTCTTACATTTCCGTTTATACCTTTTGAACCGCTGAACCGATTTCGCTCAAATGCAATACCAAACTACTTAGGGCAACAAAAAGTAAATATGCTAAGTCTTAGTTATATCTGTTTAATCAATTCTGTTCACATGTGTCAACCAGCAGCCGAATTAAATCATTTTGTGTTTTTAGGTTATGTTGAAGTATCACAATTTTCGAAGTGTTCTTACATTTTCGTTCATAATTTTTGAACCGCTGAACCGATTTCGGTCAAATGCAATACCAAACTACTTATGGCAATAACAAGTAAATATGCTAAGTCTTAGTTATATCTTTTAATACTTTGGCCGTGATCACCAAAGTCGAATTTAACTTTGTTACTGGTTTTTTTTTTATATTTCGGCCCAAAAAAATATAAAAAAAAATTTGAATACTTTAAAATTTTTAAGCATTTTCTATATGCTGGACGAACTTTCTGTCTAAGACGTGCCCTAGTAAAATTTGATGCAGAAAATATTTGTAAAACATTTTAACCCTCTAACAGCCTTTTTTATAGACTTTTTTGTATTTCTTTTAAAAAAGGACAAAAATGACCCTTTAAAACGGGAGCTAGAGGGTTAATTTGGTCAAAGAAAAGAATCATCAAAAAATTGTATAAAACACATCAGAACATCATTTTAAGCTCAAAAGTATATTTGCATTGTTTTTTATCGATATTTTTATACCCTCCACTTAGTGATAGAGGGTATATATAAGTTTGTCATTCCGTTTGTAACTCATCGAAATATCGGTCTGGGACCCCATAAAGTATATATATTCATGATCCCCGATCGATTTTAAGACGTTCTAGCGATTTCCGTCTGTCCGTCGGTCCGTCTGTCCGTCTGTCCGTCTGTCCGTCTGTCTGTGGAAATGGTGATCACGATCAAAATACTACACGGATATGACTGAAACTTAACATATTTATTGGAACTTCTCCCGAGAAGTTTGGTATTGCATTTGAGCGATATCGGTTCAGCGGTTCAAAAGTTATGAACGAAAATGTTAGCACACCTCAAAAATTTCAGTACATTCAACATAACCTAAAAATACAAAATGCTTTAATTCGGCTTCTGGTTGATATATTTGAACATAATTGAACACCAAATGGTATTTAAACAGGTACGAACATATTTTTTGACAAAAAAAGAAAAAAATCGCGGATTTTTTTTACCAAAATTTTTTTTCGCGGAAATTTTTTTTTCAAAAAATTTTTTTTTTTTCAAAAGTAACTTCCTTTTAAATAAAGTTTTTGCAATAATCTTTTTGAAATTGTGGAGGGTATCACTACATTCCGCAAGGCCGAATTTAACATTTTTACTTGTTTTTTTATATTTTTTTTTATCAAAAGTAATTTCTTTTTTTAAAAAAAGTTTTTGAAATAATCTTTTTTACATTGTGGATGGTATCAACACATTAGGCAAGGGCGAATTTTATTTTTTTTTTACTTTTTTGTTTTTGATTGTCAAAAATCCAAAACTTTAATCGCCTGCAGATTTTACTTCTAAAATCTGCTGATTTTTCTGATAAAAACTTAAGAAATTTCAGCTGAAATCAGCGAATTTTTCAGATGTCTCCATGGATACTTTTTTGACTGATGTTATCAAGATATACATAAGTTTAGAAATCCGCATCTGCTAAAATTTCAACTAAAAAACCCTTTATTTTTTTGAGTGTATAAAATCAATGGAAGAGATTAATAAATTCAATGTCGCATATAATGAGATAATTAATTTTACTGATTTAATTATTGATATATTGTTTTAATATTTTAATAACATATGGCAACAGCAACCAAACAGAAAAATCATTATGACGGTGTTCAAGTCAGAATTTTTAACCCTTTTAAATTTGCGAAATGCAAATTTCACACATAAAACAAATTTTTATATTGACGCGGATATTACTCAATCAAGTTCAAAAGGGTACTTTAAATCGTTTTTGTAGTACCATTTAAAGCCACTTAAAAAAAAGTTGGAAAAAAGTTGAAAAATTATATTTATTTTTCTAGTTCTTGCAACAAAAATTAAATGAGTGGATTAAATTTCATTATGCAAATATTTTTCCCTTAATGAGCTCCACATTCTAAAAATTTTGACACTAATTGCAGCCAAAACAAAAAATATTCTTTTTTTTTTCAAAATGCACTACGATTGCGAACTTCAACCGGTTGTAGGGAGGCAAAGTAAGACTTCAATTTCTTTTGGTTTATTTTTTCCATTATCAGCTCTTGAAAGAACTTCATTTATTTCTTTACCTTAAGTTTTATTTTTCGGGACAGGCTAATAGACATCCATTCAACATAACCTATCCTATCTCTTCCATTTTTTTAAAAACACCCGAAATAATTTTAGTTTTTTAAAGGGGTTTGGCAAAAGTAAAATATAAATCGTCTGATCTAATCAGAAATCAAATGAAATGGCTGGTTCTACTTTTTTGATAAATATTTTTTTGGTTTCGTGCAATGAGAGACCGACCTCCATTAATTTTCTGCCCACCTTATTTTTCCTGAAGATACCTAACCTCTATTTCCTTCCTAAGGGGGCTCCAAAACAAAACATTTTTAAAAAATTTGTTCCTACCGTTCTAACTTACCATAAAGTGGAGTCTAATGTATGACCGACCTCCATAATTTTATTAATTCCAACATTTTTTGCACACATACCTACAATGTATCTTTAACCCTTAATTAACACAAAATTGGTGGCCAAAAGAATTGGTGATCACAAAATGCGTATTTTTTCTTCAACATTTAAACATTTTTGATATTTTTTTGGTCATTAAAAAATTTAGTTGACAAATGAGTATTTATAAGCGTTTTTTTTTTTTAAATTTTGTATGTTTATACTTGGAAATTTTTTTTTTAAAATATTTTTTATTATTTTTATTATCACTTTCTAGTTTGACCTTCGTAGTGCATTTATTATTAGCTCAATCTGGACTCTATAAAGCTTACATTACAGCTTAATAAATTTGATAAAAAAACACTTTATAGGAAAAATACCCGTTTGATAAAAAAAGGTCGGGTATTTTGAATTTTGTCTTTAACAAATTTCATCTACTATAGCTCTGTGTAAATACTTTTGACTGTAACTGTATAAATTCATATGAACTATGATTAAAAATTCTATATTTTAGAGACATAAGCTTTCAAATATAATCAATATTCTAGCAAAATCGAAGGAAGAAGAAAAAAAAAAGAGAAAAACTCAACATCAGGAAGTACGCACAAATGACCTGGGTGCATTTTAAAAAAGGGTGGCACTTTGCTATAGTTCAAGTAAGAACATCCGGTTTAGTAAAATATTTATAAAGGGGTGTAATACACCCAGTGTGTTCAAATCCATAGGATGATGAACATAATGTCAATTATCATCATGATGATACAGGTGATGATTTTTTTTTCTTTTTTTTAAAAGGATGTAAAATATACTTTGACATAAATTGACAACATTGTTTAGAGTGTTATCGAAAAAAGCTCTAAAGGGAATTTGTGATATGAATGTGAATAGAAAATGATATAGCCACAACTACCTTCATTCATTCATTTCTTCCTACTACTCACTATTAAAATTAAACAATAAATTGCTGAACACGTAGCAAGAACAACTATAACAAAAATATTTGAAAAATAAAAATTTAATAACAATACATATGAAAAACTAAAATATATTTGAAAAAATGTTATTCCTAAAACAAATGCATACACACTTTTTAAAAAATATATTTCTAAGAAAACTATTTTGTAGCAATAAACGAACGAACATGTTGCAATTTATTATCGAAACATAAATTTCGATTATTTGATTTTTTTTTTTCTTATGATTCTGGGAAAGCAACATATTGTCATTATGCTTTATTGACTCCATAATTGTCAATTTTTGCTATGACAATTGTCTTAAACAGGGACGTGACATTTTTAAACCGTTTTTTTTTTTTTTATAAAAAAACATCAACACAAAAATTAAATTTTTATTACGAGCAGCTCGAAGTTTTGGGCCTTTTTTTTTGCCTTTACTCAAAACTACTTGGAATAAATTATGTCAACTTTCTACGACATAATAAATTCGTTCAAAATTTTAAGCAAAAAATGGGGGTGGGGGAGGCTGCTACTTCTAATGAGCATTTTCGATTTAAAAAAAAAAAATTTACACAAAATTTTTAAATTAAATATTTCTTTAAAACTTACTTGTAACAAACAACAAAAAATTGCGGATTGCATCAATTTTTTAAATTTAAATTTTGTAAATAATTTTTTCGTATTTATGGCTATCAGGGAGTACTTGCTGAATGGCTGAACTATTTTAAAATAATTTCCCATATCTCCCATTGTCTACGTAGCGTATGAGCGTTAATCATTATATCATATGAAATAGTATTACTCATACGCAGTGGACAACTATTTCCGAACACTTTAGAAAAATTTTCTTTAAAATACTTTAAAATTTTTCCCACAATTTAGTTAAATTTAACTAAAAGTTGAGAAATTTTCTTAACCGTTAGGAAAAAAATTTAGTTCATGTTAACAGTCCATTACACAACACGGTTTTGGCACAGACATTTTGAGTATTTTGGCCTCCTTAATACGAATCTGTCATCAGAAAAGTTGTATCAAATCGCCTTCTCAAGATATTTATGGCAAAACTTTAACCCCCAAAGGTACGGGTTAGTTTTGTCCAAATTGGATAAAAATATAGAGTTTCTAGACCAAAACGAACCATAATTTACCCGGCGACCAACGAAATGAAAATAAAAGTCATTATTCGTGCCACCCTAATGTGTATAGATTAGGGCGCTATGAAAAAACCCCCAATGAAATATCCCCCAAACAGAAAAATGAAAAAATCCCCGAAAAAAACTATAAAATTTTATTTGGGGATTTTTTCATTTATTTTGGGGGTTGTTTCATTATTGATTTTGGGGTTTTGTTCATTATGAAACAAGCCCCAAATGAAAAAATAAATAAAACAAGTGAGAGTGTTAAATTCGGCTATGCCGAATCTATGATACCCTCCAACATGTTAAAACATATAAAAAATCCAGGGTCGTTTTATTTTGTGGGGGGGGGCTCGGTGGGGGTGGTGGGGGATACTTTCCCCATTGCGATAAATGTTAACTAATTTATTTATTATGCTTTTTGCAATTTAGTAATACCATTTTCTCATTATTTTAAGGATTTTTTAAAACCACGCCCACAAAAGGGGGCGGGCAGAAAAAAACTAAATTTTCCAGCCCCCTGGGTCTAAGTGCAGGAGTTTAAACCCCTTCAGACATAAAAAGGTTTCATTTGTTTAACAAAAATGGCAAAAAATGGTGTAAAAATTTCGTTTTTTAAGAGGTTTTTTTAGTTCGTTAAGGGGGGATTTTGCCCCTTTCTGAACTTAACCGGCCTATGAACATTAGACATATTCTTGCCAATTTTCAAGGGTCTAGCTCTTTTATTTTGGACTGAATCGTGTTTTATACAGACGGACGGACGGACGGACATTCATAGAACGACTTAGAATCGATCATAGATCAATAATATATATACTTTATGGGGTCCCCGACCGATATTTTTATGCGTTACAAACGGAATGACAAAGTGAGTATACCCCCATACTGTGGTTGGAGGGTATAAAAAGGCGTACGGACATAGCGCCCAAGGTCTTATCGCCCAAAACCGTAAATGCCATATCGCCCAAGCTGCGACATATAGCCCAAAATGATAGGTCTAAAAATGTTATTTTTCCCAAAACCAAATTGTCAAAAAATCCAAAATATTTTATTTTGGACGAATTTTCGACATTACGACTTCTATGTTTTTTTTTTTTTGTAATAAATGTTTTCTGCGTAGCCAGCATTTGGCCGGGCTTAGGGATTACATACTCCATGCATTAAATCCACCCTCTCTGCAAACCAAAGCTATTTTGGTTATCAGGCATTTTTGAGGCATAACAAATTTGATAGCGTAAAGGCCTGCTACCCTAGAAAACTTTACTTTGCGGAGAGGGTGGGCTTAATGCATGGGGTTTGTAATCCCTAAGCCTGGCCGAAGGCCGGCTACGCATAAAAACTTTAAAATATTATGTCCGTACGCCATAAAGTGATTTAAATTTTTTTGGGCTTAATTTCATTTTTTTGGGTATAATTTCAATGGTGGTTTTTCATATGTTTATTTGGGAAATATTGCATTATGAACCCAGAAATTTGCTGTTTATTTCATTGTTATTTGGCGGTAATTGCATATATTTTGGGTGTAATTTCATTATTTATCTTTGGGGCTTATTTCATTTTATTTGGGGATAATTTCATTGGGGTTTTTTTTCATTTTCCTATTTCGGGGTAATTTCATTGGGGGTCTTTTCATAGCGCCATAGATTAGAGTGTCCCTTATTTTGGAAATGTTGGAAATGTTGGAAATGTTAAGACGGTACCCGCTCATTTTTTTCCATTTGACTTAAAAATAACTCAGGAAAATTTTTACGCCCCTACGACCACGCCTACCCTACGCGACGGCGCCTTAAAAAGGAGGGCCTTAAAAATCATTTTTCCATACAAACCAAACAATTTTTTTTTTGATTTTTAATTTTTTTTGTTATTAATTATTATATTACTTGGTTAGCTTTTTCACGACAAAAAATTTGATTTTGGTGCGATAAGGCTTTCAGCTCTAAAAAATTTTCGAAAGAAGAACAGGGCTTTCTATATGTGTAAATATATCTATACTAGAGTGTCCCTTATTTTTGAAAAGTTGGAAATGTTAAGACGGTACCCGCTCATTTTTTTCCATTTGACTTAAAAATAACTCAGAAAAATTTTACGCCACTACAACCATGCCTTCCCAACGCGACGGGGCCATAAAGAGCGGGCCTTAAAAATAATTTTTGCATACAAACCAAGAAATTTTTTTGGATTTAAATTTTTTTTGTTATTAATTTAACCGTGAATAACTCAAAATCCTGATGTGATAGACATATTTGGGTTGCAAATTTGGAATCAGCGCAACAAACACTACCATAATCACTTACCAGAATCCAATACGCATTTTCATGTTATATCAGTAAAATCAACATAGCAACGAAAACCGTTGCTTGTCAAAACTAAAAAAAAAAAATATTTTTTTTTAAATTTTTGCCGTGAATAAGCTAACCAAGTAATATAATAATTAATAACAAAAAAATTTAACATCAAAAATAAATGTTTGGTTTGTATGGAAAAATGATTTTTAAGGCCCCGCTCTTTATGGCCCCGTCGCGTAGGGAAAGCGTGGTCGTAGGGGCGTAAAATTTTTCCTGAGTTATTTTTAAGTCAAATTGAAAAAAATGAGGGGGTACCGTCTCAACATTTCCAAAATAAGGGACTCTCTGGTATAGATATATTTACAAATATAGAAAGCCCCGTTCTTCTTCTAGCTAAAACAGTTAAAAAAATTTTAAAAACTGTTTAAAAGTATCTGATTATGAGCTACACGAGGTTTAGTGAAAAAAGTCTCCCAAAAACTGGTTTTTGACAATAACTATAAAATTTTAGTAATGCAAGTTTAATGGGCATTTTTGTGATCAAATCTTCGCGGGCTACAACCTACACAAGATAATTTGAATCAATTTGTCATTTTTGTAGCACAGTATTATCATTAAACAATTTATTTAATAAGGTTTTTCTGCATTAAAAGATCAGCTGTACACATTTCGTGCTCAAAACACAATTACTCAAAATGTTGTGATATTTTGTTCTTTGTAAAAGTAAGAAAGCAGGAAAAACTTTAAATTATTAAAAATATATAATTTAATCCCTAAATTTTGCAAACAAATAAATAACGTCTCTGACTCTTCGAATATTGGCAATATTTTTTTACACCATTATCTTGTTGTTGTATTGTTTTTAACTTAAAGCACGTAGCATTGATATTGCTGATTCTGTATATTAAATTTTTATGAACTTTTTTTTTATTTTGGAAAAAATAATTTCTAAATACAATAATGTTATAACTTATGTGAAAAAAAATTCGGTTGCTTTTGAACGTTGCAATTTTATAATAAAACATGTATTTTTTTTTTGTTCTAAAAAGATATTATTATTTTTCAGAATTATTGGAAAATAAGACAATATAAAATATATAAAATGGGTTCAAAACATGTGATGATGTTTTTTATATTGTGAACACGGATACTCTATGGAGCCATTTAGATATTCCCATTTACAGTTTAAATTAATTCCAAAAAAATAAACTCGCGATTTTAATTTTTAAAAGCCACAAAAAAGGTTTAGTCTTACAATCGATCACTGATCAAGAATATATAAGGGACATAACGCGTCAACAGTCCACACTAAAAAAGCCGATTTATGTAAAATTTTGTTAAAATGTTAGGAAACTTTCAAAAAAACCCTTGTCAAATTACAAGGAAACAGTTTGTAATCCCATTTTACCAATATTTGACAGTTTTCCTTGTTTTTTTAACAAAAAAATTTCGATCGAAATTTAAATTTTTTTTTTTTTTGTAATTTTACAGTTTTTCTTGTAAATTTACAAATTTTCAAGATTTTTTTCAAACAAATCTAGTAAATTTACGAGAATTTTTTGTAAGTTTTATTTCGCCGAAAAAGTTTTTAATTTATAATCTTGTAAAATTACAAAAAAGCTCGAATTTTTACTAGGAATTTTTGCAAAATAGTAGTCACGAAACCTTCTTGTAAGTTTCATCACGTCAAAAAAATTGTAAATTTACGTTTTTTTTTGGTAAAAAGCTAGTAAAATTAAAAAATTTTTGGTAAAAAGCTTGTAAAATAACAAGGAATTCCTGTCAAATAGGAGTAAGTAAAAAACAAAAATATAGAAGCTTTTATTGTTATTTTACAAGTTTTTTTTTAGTGTAACAGTAGGTAGTATAAATTGTTGGCAAATTTGTAGAGCTACAGAGATGGGAAGCTTTATTTTTTTTGCAAAAATCATATTTAAATGATTATTTATTAACAAAAAGAACGGTTTATCGAATAACTTGGAAACCGGTTTTGACAACTCTACAAAATTATACTTAAATCGTTTTTTTGTTGTGCACTGTTGATGCGTTGCGCCCCATATACTTTATGGATCATGAGCCGATATTACGGTCTATTATTCTGGAATGACTTATTTTAATTAATTACAAAACGCGATAGTTTTTTTATAAATTATTAGGGTTAGAAATCGAATTTCCATTCGAAAACAACAAAAAAAAAACCGTGACGCATTCTTCAATGCTTTTAGAAAAGCGGATAAAGATTGCAATTTGTTTCAATCAAGATTGCAATTGCATTGTTCTGGTCACGTAAAATTGCAGCTGTGACAGATTAACCCCATAATTTGCATTTTATCGAAACATCATATACATACATATTCAGTGTTGACTCTATAATGCATTGTAAATAAAGGTGCATTAATGGCAATGAGTTATATCAAACCACATAAATTTAATGCTTTACATAGCAATTATGTACAAAAATGCAAGTGTATACATAAGGGTGGCACGAATTATGATTTTTTCGATTTACGTCGATCACCGGGCAAATTATGGTTGGGTTTGGTCTAAAAACATTGTATTTAAATTGTTAGCCACATCTGTCTTTGGGGATTAAAGTTTTGCCCCGAATTTTTTTTTTCCCCATACAAACTAAAATTTTTTTTTGGTTTTTAATATTTTTGGTTTAATTATTATTTTATTTGATTAGGTTATTAAAGACTAAAAATTTGATTTAAAATTGGGTTCGAAAAACAAAATTTAGGTCGTTGGGGTGCTAATCTAATATTTTTTAACATTTTTTTAATTTTGGCTTAAAAGGATTTCAGCTGAGATGTTGCTTTAAATCAGTGACGCGCATTTTTGTAATTCCTATTCCCGCGGGAATAGGCTAAAAAATGCTGCTTGTGCGCTGTCGACACACGTACACAATAAAATTCTGTTGCTTGCTTGACTTTTCGCTTGCTACTAACACACAAGCATAAATGTTATAGTATGTGTGTGCGCACCACTGCTTTAAATGATATATATTCACAAAAAAAATTATTCCTATCCGTGACATCTTTATCGTCTTCTGAAATTTATCAAAAAAACAAAAAAAAAAAAAAAAACAGTAAAAAATGCGTTTTTAACTCTTTTTTTAAATTTTATGTTTTATTACAAAAATTAACTTTTGTCAATTGCCTGGCAAAATATCGTTCATTTTTATCATAAAACTGTTTAAATTTTTTAGCTATTTTAACTCGTGCCCCTGGGGTGTTAATATTTCTTGTTCAAACCAAAAAATTTTTTTCCAAGTCAATTTTGAAGTGGAAGATTTTATACCACCAAAATGAAATTTTTAGTCGTTAATAACCTAATCAAGTAAATTAATAATTAAATAAAAAAAAATAAAAAAATCTAAAAAAAATTTGAGTTTGTAACCCCCCAAAGGCACGGGTTAATTTTGTCCGATTTGGCTAAAGCTTTAAACATAGAGTTTTAAGACCAAAATGAACCATAATTTGCCCGGCGATCGACGAAATTCGAAGAAGTCATTATTCCCGCCACCCTAGTATATATTTGAAAATTCAAACTATCTAACTAAATACTCTTGTAATTGAACATTAGAGTGTCCCTTATTTTGGAAATGTTGGAAATGTTGAGACGGTACCCCCTCATTTTTTTCCTTTTGACTAAAAAATAACTCAGGAAAAATTTTACGCCCCTACGACCACGCCTTCCCTACGCGACGGGGCTTTAAAGAACGGGGCCTTAAAAATAATTTTTCCATACAAACCAAAAAATTTTTTTTTGATTTTTAATTTTTTTGTTATTAATTATAATATTACTTGGTTAGCTTATTCATGACAAAAAATTTGATTTTGGTGGGATGAGGGTTTCAGTTCTAAAAAATTTTTCGAAAAAAAAAATTTTTGAGCTTTTGGGGTCCTACAGTACAAATTTTAAAAATTTTTTTTTTTTTAGTTTTGACAAGCAACGGTTTTAGTTGTAATGTTGCTTTTAATGGTATATATTCATAAAAAAATATTATTCATCTGTGACATCTTGATCGTGTATCGAAAAACATCAAAAGTGCATTTTTTACCCTTTTTTAGAACACGATAAAGATGTCACAGATATGAATAATATTTTTTTATGAATACATATCATTAAAAGCAACATAACAACTAAAACCGCTGCTTGTCAAAACTAAAAAAAAATATTTTTTAAAAAATTTTTACTGTAGGACCCCAAAAGCTCTAAATTTTTTTTTTTTCGAAAATTTTTTTAGAACTGAAAGCTTCATCCCACCAAAATCAAATTTTTTGTCGTGAATAAGCTAATCAAGTAATATTATAATTAATAACAAAAAAATTAAAAATCAAAAAAAAAATTTTTGCTTTGTATGGAAAAATGATTTTTAAGGCCCCGCTCTTTATTTTTTAGTCAAAAGGAAAAAAATGAGGGGGTACCGTCTCAACATTTCCAACATTTCCAAAATAAGGGACACTCTATTGAACATGTTTTGTGCAAACTACTACAAATTTATTTTGAATACATTTTTGTGTGTTTTGGTATCAGGAATGCAAAAATTATAATATCCAAACGGTATTGAGGCTTGGCGGTACTTTATATTAGAGAGGAGCGCGTAAAAGACTTTTGACTCACACTCGCTCAAGCTCACGTTTGGAATTTTTCAAAGACGCAAACTCGTGAGCATATTTTTTTCTACACACAATACCCTATAATTACGTGGGTTAATCACTCACATTGACGAATCTCTTATTTATAAAAACAAAATTTAAAAAATAAAAAATAAAAATTTCAAAATTAAAAAATCTACCATATTTGGCCTTAGCAGATTTCGTGTTTCCTGCACTAAGATACGCTTTTTGTGGTTATAAAATGGGTTTTTAATGATGTCGAAGTAAATGTTATAAAAAAGTAAGACAGTGCAGTTAAGTTTTAATTTTTGACTAAAATCCCAAGCGGTGGTCAACACCTTTCTGACGATGTATTAGAAGTGAAAATCGGCCAAAAATACCAAGGTTATTTAAGTTTTCAGTAAAATCGAGTTGAAAATCATCAAAAAACTGACATAAAAATTTCGTTGTCTCAAGACTGTGGTTAGATTATTAAAATGTTTTAATGCAGAATCAAAGAATTCCTAAATGTCTACACTCAAAATATTTTGTAAGTAAATTCAAATGAAAAAACATTTAAAACAATCGTTTTTCCTTTTAAAAACGGACTACATACTTATATTTCACTTCAAACAACATACTTTTTCAGTTATTTTTGAGTTACAATTTTTTATTTTGTGGAGTAAAAATATTTTTTTTTTAATAACAAACTACAAAAACCGTACTTCTGTAAAATTATACCGTATAATCAGTCAAAAATAATTTAACTGATAAAAATATTTTTCCGTAAATTTTTGTAGTTTATTGTTGAACAACTTTCAATAATTTAGTTTTTTTTGAAAAACAAACGATAAAACGTTTAAAACAACTTTACCTAAAAACTTTTTGAATAACCGTAAATAGTAACTGAAAAACTTTTCTAGGTGTATTATATTTGGTCATTTATTGGACAAAAAAAAATTTGCTGAATTTTTTATTCATGAAAAGTACCATTTTTGGACCCTTTTTGGACGTGGTTTAGCTCACGGGAGATTATCGCTAGAGCCCAAATATTTTGGGAATCTTCATAAAACATGTCAATGTTAATTTTGAGGGGGGTACAAATTTATATATTTTTTGCCCATATAAGGTGAGTCGGTCTAATATCTATTATAATACGGTTATTAGATTCATTTGAGCCAAACAAAAGCGCACCTTGGGATGCGCTTTTGTTTGGACCGATTTTTTTCAGTTTTAAAAGTTTTCGTCCTTGGACCATGAGAAGCTTAAAAATCAAAATTTCAAGTAAATTTATTAAAAATTGCGATTTGTATCGTGTTAAAACCGTTTATATATTGACACAAAGTCATTCTGAGTAGATCGTTAGGTGCCTCCATTAAGTCATAATTAAGAAAACTTATAATTTGATAAAAATAGTTAAATGCAAATACCCGAGTAAAAAAAAAACTTTTTAGATCTAATTTTATCTCAAAATTGGCTGCATCAAGTTGGATCAAATATTGATCTAATTTTATTATTTTAGATACACAAATATAAAAAATTATACAATTAGATCCGAATTTTGGTCACATCCAATTAAATCCACTTGATCTTATTTTATATAAATTAATATAGATTTATATAGTTACATAAAGTCAGATATATTTATGTATAGCCTCAGATAGGAAAATGGAGCCTCAATAAATCTTAGATAAAATTTGATCTGAACATATAAAAAGTCCTATATAATTTAATATTATTGTATCAAATTATATATCATTATATCAAAACTTTTTTACTAGGGTACTTATGTTCATTAAAGGGTCAAAAATTAAATATTAACTTTAAATTCAATTTTCACATACATATGTAAGTATTAATTAATTTGAAAAATTTTCTTTTAAAATATGCTTTCAACTGCACAGTGGTATACAAGCAAATTACTAAATTGTTATGAACCCGAGTAAAAAAAAAACTTTTTAAGATCTAATTTGATCTCAAAATTGGCTGTATCAAGTTGTATCAAATAATTATCTAATTGTATTATTTTAGATACACAAATATAAAAAATGATAGCATTAGATCCGAATTTTGGTCACATCCAAATAAATTCAATTGATCTTATTTTATATAAATAAATGTAGATTTATATAATTATATGAAGTCATATATATTTATGTATAACCTCAGATAAGAAAATGGAGCCATATTAAATTTTTCATATAATTAGATCTGAACATATAAAAACTCAGATATATTTTAATATGATTGTATCAAATTATATATTATTATATCAAAACTTTTTTACTAGGGAAATTTAAAATTCAAATGCAATTTTCTCGAAAAAAAAAACGAAAAACGCGTTTCTGAATTTTTTTGTGTGGACTGACAAACATCTAAACTTAAAAAAAATATTAAAAAAATAATGGCCGGATTTTTGATAAATTGATAATTTAAAAAAAAAAAAATCAGAACGGGTTCTGAAAATTTTCCAAAAAAAAATTTTAATCGATAGCCCATACAAAACTATAGAAGAGTGTAAATCTTTGAGATTGTGGTGCATTTCGCTTTAATGTGATACATATTTAATCAAGGCAAATCGCCAAAAATTTTACCACGCCTTTAAGCCAGTGGTCGGCATCCATTGCACAGGGATCCCGAACACATTCGGCTATACACATGTATTCAATACGAATGTCAACAAAACTCAAAAAATGCATTCATATACTCTCTTTCTGCCGACCACTGCTTTAAGCCCAGTTTTTGAAAAATTGAAAAACCAAATATCATCCATACAACCTATTCTGTAAATTTCTAAATAGGTTGTTTGGATAGCCCTGTATGGAACTAAGAAAATTTAGTTTTTGGTTTTTCAAATTTTCAAAAACTGGGCTTAGGAGGCGTGGTCAAATATTGAAAAAATGGTAAAATTTGTGGGGAGTTACCTTGATTAAATATTTATCACATTAAAACGAAATGCACCACAATCTCAAAAATTTACATTCTTATATAGTTTTTTATGGGCTGTCGATTAACATTTTTTTATTTTTGGAAAATTTCAGAACCCATTCTGAAATTTTTCGTTTTTTAAAAAAGTCAATTTATCAAAAATCCGGCAACTTTTTTTTTATTTTTTTTTTTTTTTTAAGTTTTGATGTTTGTCCATCCTCACAAAAAAAAATCAGAAACGCGTTTTTCGTTTTTGTCGAAAAAATCGCATTTGAATTCTAAATTTCATAACAATTTCGTAATTTGCTTGTATTTTCTTGTTTTAACGTTGCGAATGAGTATTATTAATTGCATAAATATTACTCATACGCTCTGTTGAAACAAGAAAATACTAGCAAATTACTTAATTTTCTCGAAAAAAACGAAAAACGCGTGTCTTTTTTTTTTTTGTGTGGATGGACAAATATCTAAACTTAAAAAAAAATTTTAAAAAATGGCCGGATTTTTGAGAAATTGACTTTTTTAAAAAATGGAAAATTTCAGAACCGGTTCTGAAAATTTTCAAAAAAAAAAAAAAAATTGTAATCGATAGCCCATACACAACTATGTAAGAATGTAAATTTTTGAGATTGTGTTGCATTTCGCTTTAATGTGATAAATATTTAATCAAGGCAACCACGTCTACTAAGCCCAGTTTTTGAAAAATTGAAAAACTAAAAACACAACTTTCTAAGTTCCATATAGGGCTAATCATACAACCTATTCAGAAGTTTACGGTACACATGTTTTTTTTTCGCTGGACATTTGGTGTGGAATGCCTCACATGAGTCCCGTAAATTTCTGAATAGGTTTGTTTGGATAGCCCTATATGGAACTAAGAAAATTGTGTTTTTGGTTTTTCAAATTTTCAAAAACTGGTCTTAGGCGTGGTCAAATATTGAAAAAAAAAATTAAAATTTGTTGGGAGTTGCCTTGATTAAATATTTATCATATTAAAATGGAATACACCACAATCTCAAAAATTTACATTCTTATATAGTTTTTTATGGGCTATCGATTAACATTTTTCTATTTTTGTAAAATTTTCAGAACCCGTTCTGAAATTTTCCATTTTTTAATTTTGTAATTTGCTTGTATTACAAAATTGTTTTGATTCTAAAAATTTGCCGGAGATAACACACTTATAAACAAGTAGAAAAGTTAAATTCGACTTGGCCGAATCTATGAATACCCTCCACAATGCCCTTTTTAAGTTATAGTAAATTTTCTAGAGTAAAAAATAACATTTTTGATTAGAAATATTTTATTTTGTTTAAAAAAAACTTTTTTAACTATTTTTTGAAAAAAAAAAAAAAATTTACTAAATTTTTTTTTGGGTGTAAAATTTTTTTTTGAGTGTAAAATGCGTTGTAAAATATTTTTGTGACTTACCAATGTTTTTAAAACCTGTTTAACGGGGTTTCAACACATGAATTTAAGGTGAGGCGAATCTGAAATTTACGGTTTTGCTAATAACTTTTGAACCACTGGACCGATTTGGCTGAAATTTAAAACGAACCGGACCAGAGTACCGATTTACCGAACCGGTAAATATATATGCCACACTTCAGCACCCTCAGAATTGCCGTTCGAAAGTTACCGTGTGTTTTATCTCGTAAATTCCAGAAAAACCCTTGCCGAAATTCACTCATTTGCTTATAACTTTTGAACCACTGGACCGATTTCGCTGGATTGCAATACCAACCTGACCAGGTAACTGCCCAACATATATGCCAAACTTCAGGAGCCTCCGTAAAGTCTTTCAAAAGTTAGCGTGTTTTCAACAGACAGACAGACAGACAGACAGACAGACAGACAGACAGACGGACAGACGGACGGACGGACGGACGGACGGACATCGCTAGATCGTCTTAAAATCGATCGAGGATCATGAATATATATACTTTATGGGGTCCTAGACCAATAATTCGAGGTGTTACAAACGGAATGACAAACTTATATATACCCTCTATCACTAGAGTGGAGGGTATAAAAAAATGCCAGAATGAAATCTTGTTGCTAATCATGTTTCTTTAATAATTCATTCATTCTTCTTTATTGAATTCTTACATAACCACTGTGCGACAATTGATATAGAATATAATTGAAGTCTATTTATTTTAAAATTATTCATGTGAAATACGGTTGATTTGGTTTTTACTTTGATTTTATAATATAAATTCTCAAATATGAAATTTAAATGTATATTAAGGTACATAAATACCTAGAAAGATATATTTTCAGAGAAAATCATAGAAGTATAAAATCAAAACAATCATAACAAGAAGAAAAGCAATTCATGTGTGCAATATATTGTTTACAGAACTTTGAAGTAATGAAAACTTTTAGTTTTCATAAAATGTTAAATAATGCAATTGTTGCAACAATGCAACAAATAAATAATTTTTGAAAAACACAAGAACTTAACTATATATATTCGACTCTACTACCAATCGGTAGTAAACCTCTATAATAGGATTGTCCAGTTTGGTGACAATTCCTTTTTATGGGTCTCCAAAGATTCTGAAAAACAGTGGATATCAGTTTTTCTGGACAGAAGTACCCCTAGAGGAGCCAAATCGGCCCTTAATATTTTGACCATCCCAACATATTCTCAGAACACACCGACCGACGCTCTATCTCTAACCCTTAAATAGGTCCCCATAAAATTCTTTTATTGTTTTATTTTTAAATAATTTATTTGATGAAATCAGATTATACCGCTTCCATACTGAAAGAATTTTGTTCATTACGGCTATGAAAACGTACATTGATTCTATGAAAAAAATCATTAGAAGTGAGCCAATGATGCCCTTCATAGAATCTATAAAACAAATTCATAGAAACCAGATACCTATGAAAAAGTTCATAGGCTATGGAAAAAAAATTTTATTGTTTTATTGTATTTACAATATTCTATTTTTAAAAATTTATTTATTTTTAACTTATCCCCACCGAGATTCGAACACAATACCAGTTGTTTGTGAAGCTAAGTCTCTAACCACTGAGCTAAAGTAAATAAACAAGTTATAACACTTAAAATCCATTTTCTGCTTTGAAATATTATGCTCTGCCACAATGCTCTGCCAAAATCTGTGTGTATGTTTGTAGAAAACAAAATGTTTGTGTATTTGCAGAGAAAAAATAACGAACATTACAAAACTAAGTGTTAGTCAGCGAGGTTTTCCTCCTTTGGTGGCGCTGATAGCTAAAGCGTCGATTATAAATTTCCCAGCCGGTAGGTCTTGGGTTTGAACCCCGCCAGGGCAGCAATATTTTTTTTTTTTACGTTTTTTATGTTTTTTATATTTTTTTAATATATTTATTCAAATTATTTAATTATTGTAACATTATTTTAATTTTTAAAAAATTATTAATAACATTTTTTTCTATGAATTTTTTCTATGAATCTTACAAAATCTATGAATAAAATTCTATGAAATATTTCACTATACTAATGAATATTCATTCAGCCAATGAATTGTTTCAAAGATTCTATGAATTTGGTTTTATGAAATATGTTCATAGATATTATGAACAATAATTCTTTCAGTGCATGGTGCCTCCTACAGTGGTCAAAAGTGAAACCGACCCCTATTTGTTTTTACCCCTCAACATTTTTTTTACATACCTACACCCTATCTCTGGGGCCTCCCATACAAAATAACATTTCTATAAAATTTCCTCCCACCGCTCTAACTACCCCTGGAACCACGACATTTTTTCAGAACTTATCTACCTTCTATCTTTAACCGTTAAAGGGGTCAGACAGATGTTCGAAAATTTGCTAAATCGACTTACAAAGTTATTCTGAATTGATTTGTTGGTTATAACAAGAATCAAACAAAGAATGAAATCTTTCAGAGTTCTGTCTGTATGTATGTGCAAATAGAAATACATAAAATTGAAAGGTAGTTAGATGTTGTTTAATTGGATCACACACACTGACAAATACATACAATTTAGATACATAAACAAACACATAAACTTTCATTATAATGATTCTCAATAGCTATAGGTACAGTATTAAACTATTGCAATATGACCAACATTCTGGGAAAAAAAGTTTCTCAAAAGGTGAGGCTATTTCTATAGAAGAAATGTATCATAATCTCAAAGGCTTTCTAAAGAACCAATGTATTTTCTATAGAAAAAAGAATACGATACTTTTCTTTAAAAAATGTTTCAGTATCTGAAATTGTTTCTAATATGAGGCATTCCACACCAAATGTCCCGCTACCGAAAAACATGTGTCCTGTAAATTTCTGAATAGGTTGTTTGGATAGCCCTATATGGAACTAAGAAAAGTGCGCTTTTATTTTTCTAATTTTCAAAAACTGGGCTTAGAAGGCGTGTTCAAATATTGGAAAAATGGTCAAATTTGTGGCGAGTTGCCTTAATTAAATATTTATCACATTAAAACGAAATTCACCACAATCTCAAAAATTACCCTTCTTATATAGTTTTATATGGGCTATCGAATAAAATTTTTTTCTTTGGAAAATTTTCAGAACCCGTTCCGAAATTTTCCTTTTTTTAAAAAAGTCAATTTATCAAAAATCCGGCCACTTTTTTTCTTTTTTTTAAATTTTTTTTTTAAAGTTTAGATGTTTGTCCATCCACACAAAAAAATTCAGAAAAACATTTTTCGTTTTTTTTCGAGAAAATCACATTTGAATTTTAAATTTCATAACAATTTTGTAATTTGCTTGTATTTCTTGTATTATCGTTGCGAATGAGTATTATTAATTGCATGAATATTACTCATTCGCAACGTTAATACAAGAAAATACAAGCAAATTACAAAATTGTTATGAAATTTAAAATTCAAATGCAATTTTATCGAAAAAACGAAAAATGCTTTTCTGATTTTTTTTTGTGTGGATGGACAAACATCTAAACTTAAAAAAAAAAAAATTAAAAAAAAGAAAAAAAAAAAGTGGCCGGATTTTTGATAAATTGACTTTTTTAAAAAATGGAAAATTTCAGAACGGGTTCTGAAAATTTTCCAAAGAAAAAAACTTTATTCGATAGCCCATACAAAACTATATAAGAATGTTAATTTTTGAGATTGTGGTGCATTCCGTTTTAATGTGATAAATATTTAATAAAGGCAACTCGCCACAAATTTTACCATTTTTCCAATACTTGACCACGCCTTCTAAGCCCAGTTTTTGAAAATTAGAAAAACCAAAAACGGAATTTTTTAAGTTCCATATAGGGCTATCCATACAAGCTATTCAGAATTTTACGGTACACGTGTTTTTTTTCGCTGGACATTTGGTTTGGAATGCCTCATCTACTCCTTATCTACACCCTATCTCTACTCCCTATGGGGGCTCCCATACAAAATGACATTTCTGCACTGTCCCATTTCAACTGTCCCAAGAGTGCCCTTAAAGGAGTTAAATGTATGACCGACCGCCAATAGAAATGTCATTTTGTATGGGAGCCCCCATAGGGAGTAGAGATAGGGTGTAGCTATGTTCGAAAAAAATGTTGAGGGGCAAAAACAAACACTGGTCGGTCTAATTTTTGTTCACTTTAGGAGGCACCATGGAAGCGGTAGGAGCTGATTTCATTAAATAAATTCATAGAAAAATAAAAAAATTTTGTTTTCTCTCAGGGCGCTTTTGAGTCAGTTAGTGGTGTAGGAGCTGTTTTATAAAAATATAATCTTTGTATGGGAGCCCCCTTAAGGAGTGGAGACAGGGATTAGGTATATGTTAGCAAAAAATGTTAGGGGGAAAAACTAATGGTGCTCGGTCTTCCATTTTATACCTCAAGGGTGATTGCTGGGCTTTTTTTATATTTTTTTAGTCAAAATCGACCAATTTTAAGGTACGGAGTAGTCTTCCATAGCTTATTAGGGTGCTTTAAGATGTTCAGTTTGTTCTCATAGGTTCTTAAGAGTTCTTAAACTTGACGTGGCTACAATTTTGTCAAATATTGTTAGGCAAAAATGAATAGTCCCTGTAAGTTATGCTGAAAAAAAGGAAAAAAAAAAACGGTATTTTTTCCTATATTTTAAAAAAAAAAGTCCAGAAAAAATATTTTTTTTTAACATTAAATAATAAATGGGTTTGTTAAACGGACTACTAGCAACATATTTTCCAAATATTTTCAAGCGATATCACCAACTCTAATTAATCTGTTGGGCAAAAATTATGACACTATAGTTTGAGGAGCACACTGCTTTTCTGAATTTTTGGAGTCCCATAAAAAGGAATTGGTCACCAAATTGGACAATCCGAGTATAGGGTTGTACCACCATTTGGTAGCAGAATCGAACCTATATAGTCAGGTTCTTGTGTTTTTTTTGCTGTTGCAAAGATTTACAGATTAACATATGATTAAATTTGCTAGATAGTCTTGACAATAGAATCTGACAAATTCCGAAACACGTATCGATTAAGTTTTGCAAAAATTATTTATATAATAATTAGTAATGAAAATAATGGCCTCGAGCTAGAATACCCATACTTAAAGGTAGAATAAAACAATTTTTATTTTTTAATAAAAATTAATTAGATTTTTTTTTTTTAGAATTTCTTTTTTCATAAATGATTTTGGAATTCTTGGGTAGCTATTTTACAAGTCAAGAAGAACAAAATCATATTCAGCAATTTTATTATAATTTTTTAAAAGTATTGCAAAAGGTTGGTTTTCGACTTTCTTCAAAATGCAAGCATTCTTTCCCCCTCTGGAGTTTTGGCGGTTAGTGATATTCTATAATCAAGTAAAATTATAATAAAAATATACAAAAAAATCTAAATTTTTAAAATCGACATTTTAAAAAATTTTTATGTTTTTACGAACCACTTTAAAAAATTTTGAATAACTTTTTTTTACAAAGGAAAAGCTTTTTAATAAAAATACCGGTTTTTTAAGTCTAATATTTAAAAAAATTTGCATTTAAATTCATTTGTATTCTTTAAGTTTTGGCCATATTCGAGAATAGGTACTCGCTTTTTAATTGTTGTTAATAGAATAAATTTTAAAACTCCAAAAAAAAAAATTTACTTAATAAATAACTAATATTTTTTAGTAGTATTTACAAAAATTCTTTTAAACAAAGTTTTTTCGGAATTTTTTTGTTTTTGCAACAAACCATAACAGTCAAATATTTTCCATAATGCCATGGCCTACAACTGTTAGTTTTAACTATAAATAAAAATATTCAAAATAATATTTGTATTTTAATTGTGTTTCATAAGAAAGATTTACTCAACCATAATAAAACAGAAGCAGCATTAATTAAATTTATATTTCTTCTTCTTTTTTACCCTCATATTGTTGATATTCCTTTATTTTATATATCTATAGAATATTGTTTTAAAAATTTTTAAGATCAAAGAAGCAACAAATGATAATTTAAAAAAAAAAAAAATATTTTATTTAAATTATTATTTTACTAAATAAACTTTTTTTTAAGAACTTAATATGCACTATAATACAAAATGCATGTTGAGTTTTTTTATGTTTTTATATTGTATTAGTTTTTGTAGATTTTTTGTTATATAAATTGATTTAAAAAGTTTTGTTTCTAACAAATCTTGTTGCTACAATTTATTAAGATCAGAAAAATAATAGAAGTTTTGTTGCTGAAAGTTAAAAGCGCGTTGAAAAACAAACTGATTTTCAGTATAAAAACAAAACAGATATACAAATAAAAAATTTGTGTTTGTGATTGTATTTTTTTGCAAAATATTTAAAAGTTTAAAAAAATTGATTAGATTATAATTTAAGCTCGAGGCCCAAATATGTTTCTATTTATGATATTCTCATAACAGATTATTTTTTTCATCATGGTAATGTTTTTAGGCTGGTGTCTAATTTTAAAAAAGTTGCAGGACGCCACCTCAGTTTGACTATAGCCCTGTTTTCGCATAACCGTATACATGTTAACATTAACCGATTAACCGAAAACGCATCCACGTTTAACAAAATTTACTTGGCATCACTTCTGTGAAAAAGGTTTGTGAATTTGCTATTAACAAAGAAAAAAAAAAGGTTTGTGTTTCTGATATTTCAATAAAAATGTGAACTTGGCATCACTTTTTATCGAAGCTTCATTTTAACGCCGAATTATACAAGTTAAAAATAAGCGTGGATAATTTAAAATTTGTATGGGTAAGCTATATACGGTTATGCGAAAACAGGGCTTATATAAGCTAACAATTAACGAAAAAGCAAATTAGAATTGCTATTTTCATTTTTTTAAAACCAAAAATTTTAGTAACTTGGGTTTGTAACTTGGGTAATAATTCACCTAGTGGTGAATAAAACCGTTTTTCACCATCTGGTGAATAAAAAGTAACATAATTATTTTTCATCAAAAAAAAATGTTTTTCATTAAATTTTTTTTTATAATTTTTTTTTTCTCATCATATTGTTTTTTTTTTCTTCAAACTTTTTTTTATTTTCATCAATTTTTTTTTTTCATCAAAAAAATTTTTTTTTCATAAGTTTTTCATAAAATTTTTTCTTTTTCATCAATTTTGTTTTTCTATCAAATTTTTTTTTCATCAATTTTTTTAATCATATTTTTTTATTTGCTACCAAATATTTGTTTTCATCAATTTTTTTTTTTTTTTCATCAAAATTTTTTTTGTTCATAAAATTTTTTTTGTTCATAAATTTTTTTTCCATCAATTTTTTTTTATCAATTTTGTTTTTTTTTAATTTTTTTTTCATTAAATATTTGTTTTCAAAAAAAAATTTTTTCATCCATTTTTTTTTTGTTTTTTCATCAATTTTTTTTCCAATAATATTTTTTTTTCATCAAGTTTATTTTGTCATCAAATTTTTTCCTTTTCATAATTTTTTTTTCCATCAAATTTTATTTTTTCATCAATTTTTTATTCACCATTTTTTTTTTTTTTTTCATCAAATTTTTTTATTCAACAATTTTTTTTTCACCAAACTTTATTTTTTTCATTAAATTTTTTTTTTCTTTTCATCAATTTTTTTTTTTTCATATAATTTTTTTTTCGTATATTTTTTTTTCATCACATTTTTTTCCATAAATTTTTTTTCATATTTTTTTTTTCATAACAAAGAGAATAAGAACATGTTAAGAAAAATCACAAGAAATAAAACTAAATTTTAAACACTTATATTGGTTAGTCACCAAGTCTTAGCTTTTCACATAAAATTTTTCCATTTGTTTATTAAATGTACATAAAACAAGTGAGAGTCCCGAGTAAAAAAGTTTTTTATATAATTATATATAATTTGATAAAATTATATCAAATTATATATAATTATATAGAATTATATAAAAAAAAGTTTAAATTATTCAAAAAGTTGGATAAAATTATATATAATTTGAGAAAATTTTATATAATTATATCCAGGATTTGTTGGATATAATTATATAAAATTATATCAAATTATATCTAATTTTATAAAATTTTATAAAATTTTATCAAATTATATATAATTTGATATAATTTTATACATTTATATCCACCAAATCCTGGATATAATTATATATACTTTTATCAAATTATATATAATTTTATCCAACTTTTTGAAGAATTTAAGCTTTTTATATAATTTTTATATAATTATATATAATTTGATATAATTTTATTAAATTATATATAATTATATAAAATCTTTTTTACTCGGGGTGTTATATTTTTCGGTGCCGAATCTTTTATATTCTCCAAAATGTAAAAACACTTTTTTGCACTTATTTTTGCAGTCACCAAATGTACAGCTCTTTTGGGTTTTTAATGGGGTCCTCGACTTATATTTCATTTCGTTTTGCATGGAATAGCAAAGTAATATTTGGCAAGCACTCCCAAATCTTCCGCAAAGCATTATCATGATTTAATGTTTTGGGCTGAAGTTCAAAATTCGCAGGAATTTTTTATTTATTGCTTTAAAAAAATACTCATTTCATAATATATCCGCACATATCTGTTTCACCCCTACTAAGGGATCATCAGCAGATTTCAGAGAATCATTGTTGGTCAATCAAACATCAAATTAGACATAATATTTCAATTATTTGACAAATTAAATGAGAAATACTACTTACTATGAAGGTCCAAAATCTCTCTCACAATAAAAATAACTCTTTTAAAGTAAAAAACTGTAAATGATAATCCACCACCGGTACATAATAATATATGTGTTGTTGCTATTTTTACAATAACAACAGTACCTTACCAATTAATAGTGTTGGTAGGATAACACTAGTTTACAGAAATTTTGTTCCATAACATGTTACATTCATTTTCCATGTAAAATCTTACGCTGGATCCGAAATTCCACTTCAAAGTTTTTAAAGTAGGACAGTTTTTAGACTAACTAAGGCTGCGTTTTTGACAAATCGCTTTAATTTAGTTTAAACGGGAGTTTTATTAAACTTTATTAAATTAAAACTAAGTTTAACCAAGCACTCTGTTTTTCAGTTCAAGTTTAGCAAATATCGATTAACGCGGTATTGCCATACCAAATATCGCATTTCCAATTAGAATAGTTGCCATCATTGCACATTTTTTCCATTAACATGGCAACACTAACCAGAATATTTGAAAATCAGAGGTGTTTTTTTGACATTTTTGTACCTTAGTTTAACTCTCCATCATTGGTGAGTTAAACTTAAAATATACCCAGCAAAACTTAGATTACCAAATAAGGTATAAAATAAGGTATAGGATCTCTTATTTTATACATTGCAGCATTGATGATTTTAACAGGCGATGAGACTCAAAGTAATGCATCCACATTATCACAAAGAATACCAGTAAGGTATAAAATAAGTCATAAATTTATAACGAAGAATACGAGTAAGGTGTAAAATATATGATATTTTATAGGTTACGAGAAATGAAATAATATAGCATACCAGAAGATAATATATAAGGTGTTACGAGTAGTGAAAAAGTAATTTTGTATTAAATTTACTCATGTGATTGTAAGTGCGTGTAAGTAGATAAAATATGCTCGTGAGAATGTGTCGTTAGAAATTTCCTGTCGTGAGCCCATCTCTAGTTTAAACTTATGCATTTTTTTAATAAAATAATTAGTTTTTATGTAATTGTAATGCATTATGCATCCAATTATAAATAATGCATTATTTCAAACTTTGAAATAATACATAATGTAACCAAATATAAGTCATCCATGATTTAATGTTTAGAAATAATAAATATGAAATACATTTTTTCCAAAAATCATGCATTACGTAGCAAATTATTAGTAATGCCATATTTTTCACTTGAAAATAATACGTTGTGGAACAAATGTTTGGTAAGACATCATAAAATAATGCTACAAATAAGTTATATGCATTACCTGGTAATGTGTTATATAATCACTACCCATTACCAAAGTTTTGCTGGGTACCACATCTCAAAAACAGAATTTGTGGTGTTAACTCAGTTTAAACCTAAAACCAATAAATTTTACAACTCAAAAACTCAGCCTAAGAGACACTAGCAAGTATACTTAATATTAGTCATTCTTAAAAAATAATAATCATACGCTCCAGTGTCCATTAAGTTGCACTCGTATTTTGAATTGATCTTTGAAAAAAATTTATACAAAATACAAGTATTTAACAAAATTTGTTCATTAAAAAAAGTATTTTCAATTATGAAGTTAACTACATTTTTTTTAGTGGAAATATATTTTATTAAATTTTCATATAAAACTAATTTACTGAAATCATTCACTTGCAATGAAAATCATATAATCGCATTAGCTGCAAACAAAAAAAAAACTCCATCTATTAAACCATTGTGTAAAACATTGTTTCTACGCTCAAAATAAATTTAATTTTCTATTACCTACACTTTGTACACTCTAATCAAAATTTGTTGAAATTTACCCAATTTATAGTACACCCAAAAAAAAAACGTGGGTATTCAATACTAAAAATTTAACTAATTTTAGTCCAAAAGGACCTAGTGCAGAAATTGGTAACCAATACTAAAATTTTTAACTAATATTAGTCAAAACCAGTAAAAATTACTAATTTTAGTACTTTGAAGATACTAAAATTAGTAACCAATTAGTAGATTTAGGTACAATATCACTTACTAAACCTTTTACTGTAGAATTATTTTGAGTGTAGGAAACTGGACTCCTACTATAAATTGGGTAATTTTACTCTGAATGTGTAAATTGAATAAATTGACCATTAGTGGTTAATTTAAATAAAAAAGAGGTGAATAAATATAACAAAAAAACAAAAAAAAAAAACATTCGGCGCCAGCCAGCATCGAACTCGACACCTTCCGATTTGAAAGTACACTTCTTAACCACTACGCTACAGAAGCTTATACTTTTATCTGGCGTTTTAGTTATTTAACATGTGTGTATGTATATAGAATGAACCCAAAATAATTATAATAAAAGCAAAAGAAAAGTAAAATATGTTTTTATATAACTTTTTTAATTTTTTAACTATAATAATATTAATACAATGTTAAAAAAAGTAATAATTAAAAAAAAAAAAAAATTAAAAAAAAAAAAAAAGTCGATTGCCGGGGGAGACGAACCAAGGACCCGCTGCACGCAAAGCTGGCACACTTCAGCTAGGCTATAGTACTTGTTGAATTGATTGAAGATATAAATCGTATTATGTTTATTTTCTTTTTGTAGTTGTTTGACAATTTTGTTTACACATTTGTGTGTAAAATATTTGAATTAACGGATAATATTAATGATTTGCTGTGTTTAATTTGTTTGGAATTATTTTACGCATTAAGTGTTTATATTAACACATAATGAGTGCTATTCAACAAAAATTTACCCAATTTATAATAGTAAGTTTACATGCGTTTTTTAGAGTGTAGGTTATATATAAGAATGTTATGTCGTTTGTAGCACTGCGAAAAGTCGGTTTTAAAATATATATATTTATTATCCCCCATCGATTTAAAGACGGTACCACGGTGTAGCGATAAACTTCCGGTTTCCCGACCAATCCACTTTTAAAGTGCAATAGGTTCCAGATTCTCGGTATATAGATTCTTACTCCTGGAAAGGTTGCTGTTGCATTTTTGCGAAATCGTTACAGTCATTAAAATGATTTTAGTGCAAATGTGATAGTATATTTTGATAGTTTTAACAATCAAAAAAGAAATAAAATTAAGAAAATTAAGAAATGAAAGAAATTTTTACTTAAAATGTCTTTTTGTTATACCCAGAAAATTTTCTAAAACTACTAAACTAAATTATTGCACTCATATTAATATTTACTTAAGATGTTTTGAAAACTTTGAAAAGTATTCGTTGTGTCGGCCAAATCGAATTCAATATTTTTTAAAATTTTTTATGTTTTCTGAAAACAGTATTAAATAAAATTCAATAGTTTTGTTACATTAGTACTATTTACAGAAGTTGGTTAAAAAATTTTAAAGTATACATTTTTATTTATTTTTATGTTAAACTAAAAATATAAATTTTCTTATTACATACTATTTTCTTTTCAGCATGATTGCTTTCATGCAAACAGAATATGAAATGAAAAAAAAAAAGATATTCTATATGTTATATTGTAAAAATGTATAATTTACATATAAATTATAGTAAAATTGTGCAAATACATACACACGCACAAGATTGTATTGTAAGTCAATATATTTTCATTAGGGAGGGCAACTATTTTTAACAAAGACATTTGTAATGATTTCAACAAAACAATCATTGACATTATTTTGTATAATTTTAACTGATTATTTTTAACGATTTCTGACAATATCAAAACGGGTAACGTAAATTTAAGTGTTCACATTTTTTGCTTAGACTTAGCTATAGAATTTTTGGTCATATATAAAAGTTATCCCCTTATTTTGTTGATATATACATAAATTCAAAGAAAATGTTACATATTTCATTTTATGAACACACAACAGAGGAATTGCAGTAAGAAAATATAAAGTTAATATTTAACACCAAGGCCAAGCTTTGATATATTATTTACATTGAAACTTACAAGGAGAGTCTCCCTAATACTTACTTACAAGGAATTTTCGTAACTTTACTAGGTTTTTTGCTACCTCCTTTTTTACGAGAATTCCTAGTAAAATTTTGTTGTAATTTTACAAGATTTTTACCAATAAAAATGTTAATTTACAACTTGCAAGGAGTTCTCGTAAATTTACTAGATTTTTTTGTATTACAAAAAATTTTTTAAAATTACAAAAACCATGTAAATTTTGATCAAAAATTTTTTGGTAAAAAACAAGGAAAAATTGTCAAATATTGGTAAAATGGGATTACGAGACTTTTTCTAGTAATTGGACAAAGTTTTTTTTTGTGTTAAGACTGTCAAAGTCGAGTGATTTAAGCATTTAAAAAATTTATGATTTGGTGAAGTTTTACCTAAATTGTCACCAAAAATTCAATAATTAACAAAATAATGTGAAATCAACTTTCATAGTTGGTATATATGGGGCATTCCATGTCAAATCGGATACTTTCAAATTGTTACTTTACGATTTTTTAATATATTTACATTTTTAGTACCTATCGTAAGCTTCATTGTGGTAAATTTTCAGATTTTTTTGATGACCCGTTCAAAAGTTATCGAATTTTTGAAAATTAGTAGTTTGTTCCTTTACTCAAACTTCTTTTACTTACACTCAAAATAATTCTATAGAAAAAGCTTTTGTAAGTGATTTAGTAACCGAAATCTACTAATAAGTTACTAAATAGTATAGTAGTTTTTTAGCATCTTCAAAGTACTAAAACTAATAAATTTTACTAGTTATAAATAATATTAGTAACAAATTTTAGTATTTATTACCAATTCCTAAGTAGATACTTTTTTACTAAAACATTAGTGTGTTAGTTAAATTTTTAGTATTGAATACCCACGTTTCAATGTTTCAAATTTAAATTTTTATTTTCAAGTTTGTTTTTTTAAGTACTTTTGAAAAAAAAAATCCTAAGAAAATTTTTAAAAAAACATAAAAAAGTTTTTGATATAATCTATATTGTATAAATTAAAATCAATTGTCGTTCGTTGGTAACCGCATCAGTTGAGAACGGCTGGACCGATTTGGACAATTTTTTTTTCGAAATGTTCGTCATAGTCCAACTTAGGTTTTTACGTAAAGAAAACTTGACCACGCCCACTTTTACGCCCACTTTTTTCAATTTAACTAAAATCGGAAAACAGCTGCACCGATTTGGGTAATTTTTTTTTAAATGTTCGTAGTAATCCAATTTAAGTTTCTGCTGAAAGAAAAATCGACCACGCCCACTTTTACGCCCACTTTTTCAATTTATCTAAAATTTAAGAATGGCTGGACCGATTTGACTAAATTTTTTTTAGATAAATTTTCATTGTATTTCAACTTTGGTTTTTACGAAAAAAGAAATTGACCACGCCCACTTTCTATTTTTTGTTGAAAATGTTCGTCATAATTCAACTAAGCGTCTTACGTAATTTCCCACACCCACTTTTTTATATGTATCGAAAGAACTTTAACGGCTAGACCGATTTGGTTATAGTCCGCAAACGATTTTTTGTCTACGCCTACTTTTATGCTCACTTTTCCCGATATATATATATTTTAAATCATGGAATGGCTGGATCAATTTGTCTAATTTTGTCTAAGGATTTTCGGAAAGAACAATTTTCTATTTCTACGCCCACTTTTTAATGGATGGACCGAGTTGGTTAAATTCAAATAAGGTTTTTACGATAAGAAGAGTTGTCCACCGACTCTTTTTTCGATATAAAAATTTGCTCTATAGAAAAAGAAAATGTAGAATAATAAAACATAAATAAAAATCAAATGTATTTCGTTGGTAATCGCATCAGTTGAGAAATAAGATGAGAAATAGCAGGGCCGATTTGGCTATTAGTAGTATTTGTTAACGTTAGTGATAGTACAACTTAGGTTTTTACGGAAATATCCTTAAAATTTGCAACTCTTGAGAATGCCTGGACCGATTTGGATAATTTTTGTTTGTTTTAAATGTTCGTCATAATCCATTTAATTGGTCGGAAAGAAAAATTGTCCCCGCCCACTTTTTTTCGATATATCTTAAATTTATTTTTACTTCAATTCGATCTATTAAAAAAAAAATATTTCTTAATAGATTCAGCATAAACTTTGTACAAATGACAAGTTTAACTTACCACACAAATTTTAACACCCACTTTTGTCTAAATAAGTTGACTACTAATGACCGGACCGTTTTTTTTTTATGTTAATTATAGTTCTTATTAGGTTTTTGAGGAATATTAATGAGAAAAGTGTCCTCAAAAAATGGAAAATTCCGGAAAACTGTTAAGTGTTGTCTGAACTCAAGACAATAGCTCACAGTAACGAAGGATATGCGTATTTCATTGTTGTGTTGTTCATAATGATACTAAAGAAGTTTTAAATTTGTACAGTTCACAAAGTCGAAGACATGGTAATTTTTTTTTTTTGTTCTTAAAATATAATTTGAAGATGATTATCTGCCTAACAGGGTCTTTAAAACCACTCCCACAAATGTTTCTAAGCCAAGAAATTCATTACATTTTTTGCAGGGCTATATATTTGAAGCGAGACAAAATATAACACTGATCTTTTATTTGGGCCAGCAACGCGGACCGGGCCAGCTAGCTATATATAATTTTAGAAAATTATATCACATTATATATTATTATATAAAATTATATATAGAGGTAAAATTTCCCAAAAAATTGTATACAATTATATAAAATTATATAGTAGTAAATATTTAATTGTGTCAATTAAAAATTTACTCAATACTTTTAAATCGTTTACTGGTGCAAAATTGAGTATTTTTTTACTCAATAGTATTAAAAATTTACTTAAATATTTTTTTTATTTTTTTCTTTGTTCTTTTAAAAAAAATTTCTAAGAAAATTCTTAAAAGTGTTTTAGTATGCGGTTTTAGTATGGGCGGTTTTAGTATGGGGTAACGATTATTACTATTTTTTTTTAATTTTTTTTTTTTAATTTTTATTACAGTTTTCCTGCGCGTCGTCGAGGGGTCAATCGCAAGACCGTCCATCATAAATTTTTATACCTAAACATTTTTTCGGAAAAAACTAAAAATATATTTCCAATTTCTAAGGGGGTCCCATACAAAATGATTTTTGTTTTAAATTTGCTTTGACAGCTCTAACTGCCCTTAAAGTCAAATGTATGACCGACACACAATCCCAGCAAAACTTTGGTAATGGGTAGTGATTATATAACACATTACCAGGTAATGCATATAACTTATTTGTAGCATTATTTTATGATGTCTTACCAAACATTTGTTCCACAACGTATTACTTTCGAGTGAAAAATAATGCATTACTAATAATTTGCTACGTAATGCATGATTATTGAAAAAAATGTATTTCATATTTGTTATTTCTAAACATTAAATCATGGATGACTTATATTTGGTTACATTATGTATTATTTGAAAGTTTGAAATAATGTATTATTTATAATTGGATGCATAATGCACTACAATAACATAAAAAATAATTATTTTATAAAAAAATGCATAAGTTTAAACTAAAGATGGGCTCACGACAGGAAATTTCTAACGACACACACTCACGAGCATATTTTATCTACTTACACTCACTTACAATCACGTGAGTAAATTTAATACAAAATAAATTTTTCACTACTCGTAACATCTTATATATTATCTTCTGGTAAGCTATATTGTTTCATTTCTCGTAACCTATAAAATATATATTTTACACCATACTCGTATTCTTCGTTATAAATTTATGACTTATTTTATACCTTACTGGTATTCTTTGTGATAATGTGGATGCATTACTTTGAGTCTCATCGCCTGTTAAAATCATCAATGCTGCAATGTATAAAATAAGAGATCCTATACCTTATTTTATACCTTATTTGGTAATCTAAGTTTTGCTGGGATATTTCTTTAATCCAGTTTTTTTCTGAACATACCATCCTTTAACATACAATTTTTACTCTCCTTATTAGACTGGCATTTTGTTATATGGCAAAAAAGTTTTTGTTCCGATTTTGAACGTCAGTGCAAATTTTTATTGCTCTAGGCCTAAAACTTATGTGGTACAAATTAAAGATCAATCGGATTAAATTAACCCGTGGCGGCCGGCGATCAAAGTTTTGGATTTTTGAACATTGTTGGAAAAAAAATAAAAAACCTATGCCTTGCGACACATCAAACTTATTAATTTTGAATAATTTTTAAAATCGGTTAAACGGTATTCGTGATATCGCTATTTGAAATGTGCAAAAAATGAAGGTTTTTTCCTACGTTCTAGAAATTTAAAAAAAAATCTCAAAATTTCTTACCCTTGACCCTTTTAAAGAGCTTGACAAAATATTTCATTCAAAATTAATTTGAGCCTTATCCGATCATTTTAACCAGTGGCGCTCTTCAAAAAAAGATTTACATTTTTGGAAAATTTCCAGGAAAATTTTAGATTTTTGAAAAATAAAAAAAAATAAAATATGTCTGGCGACACATAATTTTGGCATGCTGAACACAAATATAAAAATATATCTTAAATCGGTCGAACGGTTTTTGAGTTATCGCCATTTGAAATTTGTCAAAAAATTTTACAAAACGGCGGTTTTTTCCTACGTTCAAACATTTTTTTAAAAAAAATCTTAAAATTTGTTTTTCGTTAACTATTTTGTAGAGCTGGAGACAGGCTTTCATTTAAATTTAATTTGTTCCAAATCAGACCATTTTAACCCATAGCACACTATGATCAAAATTTTGAGTTTTTTGGGAAAATTTTGTAAAAAAGCAAAACTTTGATCGAAGGGCGCCACGGGTCAAAATGATCGGCTTTGGCTCAGATTAATTTTGAATGAAAGATTGTGTCAAGCTCTTTGAAAGGTCAAGGGTAAGAAATTTTGAGATTTTTTTAATTTCTAGAACGTAGGAAAAAATTGAAATTTTTCGCAAATTTCAAATAATGATATCTCGAAAACCGTTTAACCGATTTCAAAAATTCTTTTATCTTCGTGTTCAGCGCATCGAAATTAATAAGTATGATGCAAGATATAGTTTTATTTTTTTTTTTTTCAAAAATTTTTTAAAAATCTAAAACTTTGACCTCCGGGTGCCACGGGTTAATTTAATCCGATTGACCTCAAATTTGTACCACATATTTTTTAAGTCCACTGGAATAAAAATTTGTCCGGACACTTGGGAAAATCAAAAGTTGAAGAAAAAATGCCACTCTAACGCCCTATCTCCATTTCTTAAGTAGGCTCCCATACAAATTTCAGTTGGAGCAAATTTTATAAAAATGTAATTTTGAATGGAATGGAACTACCCATATCTTTCAGATGGTTAAAAGAAAATTTGCGTAATTTTCAATATTTCTATGAGAAAATAAATATTTTAAGTTATGGCAATAATGGCTATTTTTGGCAAAAGTGCTGTTTATGTGAGGCACTTTAATCAAAAAAGAAAATGTATAAAATTTTCCAAGCGATTCTTTTTCCCTCAAATTAAATTTATTTTGCTTAACCCTTTAAAAATCAAAAATCACACCGTATAAAAAACTAAAACTTTAATAAATTATAAATAAATTTTCCTTCACCTTTTCTGCATTGTGGGTAAATATAAGTAAGTCAGTCAGTTTAGTCAAGTGCTGCTAAAACTGTCATTTTCACATGTCATTAGAGTGTTGTTTCACAAACACACCAGTTAATTAATGTTCTTGAGTTTATCAAAACTTTTACCCTCATTAGCAGCAACAGCAAAAGGAATAACACAGCAGCATCGTCATCATTATCATCATCATCATCAACAACATCTTAAGGTGCAAAACCTCAACAATAAATTGATTTTTGAAGTTGTTGATAATAATCAAGTGCCAACCAACACACTACAAACATAGTACAACCCGAGTAAAAATTTTCTGGTCTAATCATATATAATTTGGTACAATCTTATATGAGTTAATATGCTTCCGTATAAATTTATATAAAATTTTATCTATCACTTTGATACGGTTGATCCACTTTATATGATTAGATATTGCTCCATATATGATTAGATTCGTATTTTGGTTTTGCTCATCAAATTATATAAAAATAGATATTATAAGAGCAATTTGATCTAATTAGATTTGACCAAATTCAGGATCAAATTGTATCAATTTTTATATTTTTTGATCTAAAGTAATACAATTAGATATTATTTGATACAACCATTTTACGGATCAAATTAGATCTATTTAGTAAATTTAGCATAATATTTTTACTAGGGAACTAAATTAATACTTCTACTTATTATGACAATTTAATTTACACTTAATTTTTAAAATGTATTGTTTGTTTATGTTTTCATTAATTGATTAAGTTTTAAGAATGCAAAATTAATTAAATTAGAATTTCCTTTAAGTGTTTAAATAGATGGAGGATTTTTAAGTACCTGAAAGATAAAAGAAAAATAAATATTTATAGAAAAATTAAGTGATAAAGTGCAATTTGAAGTTGCATGTTTAAAAGGGTTAGCGTTATTATAAAGTGTCAAAATTAGAGTTTTTGTCCCAGGAATCGGAAAAAATGCCGATTAAATATTTTGTTGGGTCAACAAAATATTTAATTGGCATGATAAAACTTTTTTATAGCAAAAACAAAACTAAAAACGCAGAAGAAATATTGAATTTCTATAAATTATAGACATTTCTGGTATTCACATACCGGTTTCAAACACTCCAGTTAGTGTTATGATCAGCAGGATTTTTAATGTCGGTTTGTCTTGTTAATGAAAATTGTTTTTTATATAGATGTGAATATTTATAGTTTCAACAGAATAAATTTTAACAGTTTCCAACACTACAATTCTACTTCTAGCAAACTCAACCTCACTTTATACTTTCTTTCAAATTTTTTTGTCTCTTACATTATTTCGCAAGGGTTACCAACATGGTCTGGAAGTGAAATTTTAATATTTTTTATTTTTTTTATATTTTTTATCGATATTAATGTAAGAGAATATTAGTATTGAAACTAAACAAAAGTATTTAAAATTATTGTTATTAAAAGTATTCGATATACATTTTTTAAAAATCTTTTCTATGCAATAATTTATATTGCTGCCTGTAACCGTGACGGTTTAGATAAAACTAAATTCATATGTCCAGTTTTTCTATTACGAATTTTCACTTTCGTTCGTCCAAATGGCATAAGAAAATCAATTTGAGGTTCTTTATTGCGGATGTCATTTTAGTCGAACGAAAACGTAAAAGTTATCATTTTCTTCATATTTTCCCGTTTCTACAACACGAATTGAAATGTCAAAAACGCCAAAACCACACGAATGAAAAATACCATTCGTTAAGGAGTTTTTTGTGTAATATTTAACAAAATAAGTGAAAAATGTAAATTTATAACAAAAATAAGTAATATTAATTTATAAAATTAAAAAAGTGATTGTTTTATAACTAAATGCTTTGAAAAAAAAATGCATATTAAAACAAAATCAGTGAAAAAAGACGAATTTGACCAATTTATATTAACAATTTAAAAGCCACGGGTCATCATACAAATTATTGTTTTCATTTGTTTTTTATTAAAATTGTGTCAACTTTTTAGCTATAATAAATAAAAAAAACTTTGATTTGATTATAATTGTATGTTTTTTTTATAAACATGAAATTTGATCAGCTGTTTTCTTTAGCTGATGTGTTGATGTTGCCACTTCGTTTAGTTTAGATAATTTTTGTATGAAAAAAATAAACAAAAACTAAAAAAAAACCTTTGTGGCAATACTGTAATTTGACAAATGGTCAAAACAAACGTAACTAACGAAAAAAATAACGTAATCAAAAGAAAATGTTATGGAAACTGATATCATTACGAATTCGTACGGGTAGCGTTCGTTCGTGTATTGTTTCGTCCGTTTAACAGAAACACCATAATAATCTTTTTTGGCAAATCTTCTTTTTATTTTTTTTTTTGCTTTGTATCAGTGGTCGGCATTGCCCGTGGATCCCGAATGGATCCCGTGGATCACATGTATTTAACAAGAATGTCAGCAAAACTCACAACTCAATAAAAAACAAAACAAACTACGAGATAGAGAGAGCATGTTCTCGATAGAGCATGTATGCATTTTTTATTTGTACATTACAAATGTAACAAATATCTTTGTTGATGTTGTTTATTGAACAAAAAAAAAATGCAATTTTGTTAGATGGACAAATGTCTTTGTATTTATTGATATTGTTTGTTGAAAACATGAGTTTTATTTGAAAAAGTCGTTTATTGACACAATTTGTCAAAAAAAATCAGATTAATTTACAAATTAGTGAATATTATTAACAAATGCGATATTGGAAATTAAAAAAATATTTATTTTTTTTTTATCTTATTGACAAATTGCCGCAAACGGTTTGCTGAAATTTTTCTTTAATGTTGAAATACTAAAATTGTTTGACTTACAAGGAAGGTCTTTCACAGGGCACCCACCGATTGTCCTGAAACTTTAATATGAGAATGAAGGGGACAAAATAAGAGTTACCTGTTTTTTTTAGCTGCTCAATCTCAAATTTAAAAAAACGGTTGCCACCCTATGAAAAATTAAGGGCTTTCGGGAAAATCCGTATAAAAGGTGGGTAAGTTGCTCGGTTTTCACGTGAAATTCTGTCAAACTCCATATAAAAAAAAACATGAATTTCACACTGGCTTTACAAAAGCGTAAAAATTTCACTGAAGAGGTATTCTGTTCGCTGGTGAAAAACCGGCAAAATAACCCGGTATATGTTGCAGCAATATGCATCAACACTATAAGCAACATTTTTTTTTAATTGTACAGACCATTTAAAAAGCGGTGAAATTTAACATTCAGAAATAAAATGAAGTAATTATAAGTATTTGGGACTCTAAACATTAATTATATCACATAAATATGCACAAATTACCAAAAAAAATGTTAAAGTTATTTTATGTATGCTGATGCGCAAAACATAACCAAACATATGACTGTCAAATTTTCGCTACAAATTAATTGATGTTTCGAAACATTTTTTTTCACCGGTGAACAACTTACTTAGCTAAAAGCCGAACTAGTAGGAATTTCGCCAAACGAAAAAATACAGGTCAGCTTAATTTTGATAGAGATTTTTTTATGTGACTTTGGCGGTCGTATGTATATACATCTCCGTATAAACTACCCCAAGAATTATACATTTTTGATAATAACGAACTTAACGAAGCCGAATTTGCACACGACTGATACACCATTGGATAGGCCTTCAAAAAACCTTTCGACCTGTATAAAATGTTCATATAGTTTCTTTTGAAAAAATCCTCAAAAAACGAAAAAAAAAACCCGTTTTTCCCCCTATCCTTTGACCCGCTTAATGTGAGATTGGTCAGCTATAAAAAACAGGTGACTCTTATATTGGTCCCCTCTTCCTATATGCAAGTTTCAGGACAATCGACTGGTGCCCTGTGAAAGACCTTCCTTGCTTAATTGTTGAAAACAAAATTGATTTATTGTGGTATTGACTAATATGATTCATTCCACACCAAATGTCCCGCTACAAAAAAAAAAAACTTTTGTTCCGTGAAATTCTGAATAAATTGTATGAATAGTCCTATATGGAACTAAGAAAATTGCGTTTTTGTTTTTTAATTTTTCAAAAACTGGGCTTAGGAGGAGTGGTCAACTATTGGTAATATAGTAAATTTTTTGTCGAGTTGCCTTGTTTCAATAACACTGTGCTACAAATAACACAAAATCGAATATACTTTTGAAATAAGGTAGTTAAGATTGTAGGTCTCGTCGAAAAGATCACAAAAATGGCCATCAAACTTGCCAGACACCCTCAAATTTTAAAGTTATTGTCAAAAAACGTTTTTTTGGGACTTTTCTCACTAAACCACGGGTAACATAAAAAGTTTTCCCCCGATTTTTAATTTTTTAACTGTTTTAGATAGAAGAAATATAAGGCCTTTTATGTGTGTGAATTGGTCTATACATTTAAGAAAGATATGTATTGATTTTTTCAACAATATCTAATTTTTTTGTTATTTTTTGGAAATTTTTTGAGTTTATCGTATTTTGTCTGCTATAGTTCGTTCAACAATATTTATATTTATACGCGTATTCTTAAAGAAAATTTAATTGTCAATGCGATGAGCTTCATGCCGAAAAAATCGAATAACAATTGACAGAGTTGTGATAATTTGTCTAAAAATTAAAATTAAGATTTTGCATGAATTTGCCGTTCGGAAAACCCAGGCAAAGAAAATAAAAAAATAAGCGAACATACTGAGAGGTCGCGAATCATTGTTTAAAAGGTTTTCGGCCCCTTGAAATAGAATTTGACCTTGAAATTGCGCTATCTTATTAAGTTTTTTATATATCAATTTATGTTAAATATCCCAAAAACCTGACGCGATAGAGCAATTTAAAGGCCAGATTCGGATTCAGCGCGCCAAAAGCCTTTAAAAATATTGTACATGATCTCTTATGATAAATATATATTTTTTGCCTGGGTTGTCTGAACGGCGATTTCTTGAAAAATCTTAATTTTCTTTTTTAGAAAAATTATCACAACTCTGTCAATGCTTATCTGATTTTTAGAGGATAAAGCTCATCGAATTCAGAACTAAATTTTCTTTAAAAATATATTTATAAATATAAAGGTTGTTAAACGAACTATAGCAGAAAAAAATCGATAAACTCGAAAAATTAACAAAAATTAACAAAAAAATTAGATATTATAGAAAAAATCAATAGATATCTTTCTTATATGTGTAGACCAATTTAAACACATGGAAAGCCTTATCCTTCTTCTATCCAAGACAGTTAAAAAATTTAAAATCGGTTGAACATTTTCTGAATTACACAAGGTTTAGTGAGCAAAGTTCCGAAAAAACGTTTTGTTGACAATAACTCTAAAATTTTAGGGTGTCTGGCAAGTTAAATGGGCATTTTTGTGATCTACTCGACAAAACCAACAACCTATACTATGTCACATCAGAAGAATTTTTTCACTATAGCACAGTGTAATTATCAAATTAAAACGGAATATGCATTCTCAAAAATTTACATTCTTGTATAGTTTTGTATGGGCTATCGATATTTTGAAAATTTTTAGAGCCCATTCTGAAATTTTCCATTTTTTAAAAAAGTTTATTCCAACTTTAAATCCACTTTTTTTAATATTTTTTTTTTTAAGTTTAGATGTTTGTCCATCCACACAAAAAAAATCAGAAACACATTCTTCGTTTTTTTCGAGCAAATCGCATTTGAATTTTAAATTTCATAACAATTTTGTAATTTGCTTGTATTTTCTTGTTTTAACGTTGCGAATGAGTATTCTTAATTGCATAAATATTTCTCAAATACAAGCAAATTACAAAATTGTTATGAAATTTAAAATTCAAATGCGATTTTCTCGAAAAAAACGAAGAACGTGTTTCTGAATTTTTTTGTGTGGATGGACAAACATCTAAACTTTAAAAAAAAGTGGCCGGGTTTTTGATAAATTGACTTTTTTAAAAAATGGAAAATTTCAGAACGGGTTCTGAAAATTTTCCAAAAAAAAAAAAAATTTAGTCGATAACCCATACAAAACTATATAAGAATGTAAATTTTTTGAGGTTGTGGTGCATTCCATTTTAATGTGATAAATATTTAATCAAGGCAACTCGCCACAAATTTTACTTTTTTCCAATATTTGACCACGCCTCCTAAGCCCAGTTTTTGAAAATTTGAAAAACCAAAAACGCAATTTTCTTAGTTCCATATAGGGCTATCCAAACACCCTATTCAGAAATTTACGGGACACATGTTTTTCTGTAGCGGGACATTTGGTGTGGAATGCCTCATATATGCCCTTTTTACTAAATGTTTGGTTGATATTAGCATAAGACATTTACAACTGCAATTTTTGTGAAGATTTATTTAAGAATTGTGTATTAAAAATAAAGATATGTTTCTTAGATTGGGAAAATTTTCTTTTGAAATAAGATTTTTTTCCATAAAATAAAACCTCCATTTTAAGAAAACCCTGAGCTATTAACAACTACATAAACAGGAAAATTTCCCATTTCATGGTTGAATTTTACTAAATTCTAGGAAAATTCATTAACAATTTTCAAAGAACTTTTTTCCAAAATTTAAGTTATGTCTTTTTTTTTAGTGCAGAATGAAAACTTGCCGGGACGTTGAAAATCGGAGAAAAATTAGTTTTCGTTATTTAGGTTAAAATTCTAATAAACTATATTGCCTTTAAACATTGTTATCTATTTGATAAACATTTCTGCATACAGTACAGTTCTTAGCATATTTTGCAACAAATCACGAATTGGCTGAGATTAAATCAATGTCGCATTATAATCACATTAATGTCGCGTTATCATAAATATGAAGGTATTTAAAATCTCTACGGTTGTATTTTTCTATTTATTACAGCATATTTTACAGCGTCACAGCAATATATTGCGCATTTACTGCAAGACTAGCATAACTCAAAAGACTAATTTAAAAAATCTAATTAAACACAAAAAAAAATCAGCTTTTATTGTTGGTTAATTTTTAATTAAAGCGTTTGTTATATTAACAAAAAATATAATTTTATTGACAAATGTTGAATAAAAATCGACTAATATTGTTGTCAACACAATTAAAATGTTTGTTAATACAACAACATTTTAATTGAAAATTAACCAACAATACAATTTAAAAAAAAAACTTTGATGAAGATGGATAATGCCGAATTGAAGTTGGATAATGTAGAATTCAACATAATTAACTAAAAAATCACGTATTTAATTTATGTCATTCTTGAAGTAAAAAAGCGCTATATAAACACACAGCAGCAGCAGCTTAACTGTCTCTAAAGGACTGACAGGCATTTACAACTGCATAATAGGAAAATTGTGTTGCTTTTACTACTGCTGCAGCATCACTAAATTCTTTTGCAATATAAATTATTATAACGACACACAAAATTATTAGCTTCCGTTTATAGATAATAAAATAACTCACGTCGCTTTACTTTTTTTTTATCATTTTATTCTTTTCAAAACACGTAAAGATTTCAAATATAAACAGGATGAAAAAAAATATTGTTGTAGTTAAATTACACAGGGAAATTTTATGTATTCCTCTCTCAAATGTATGGAACATGTACATCGGAGGCAAGCTTCAATATGCGACAAATTATATGAGGTGGAAGGAATACATTTAAAAGTAAATATTAAATTATGGCCAATAAGGTAAATCGATTGAATAAAAATTTTTGCATTTATTTTTATTTTTACGTGAATTTCCTATTTTGTGATATTGTGTTGGAAAACTTTAAATTGTTAGTTTAAAATTAATATTGAAAATGTTTTACTATTAAGACAGGCATTGTCAGACGTGGGTGTTTGGTTAAAGCCGTTATGACGCTTGCTTAAATTATTTGGTATAGGATTGATAAAGTGAAAACATGAATAAATGAAATAAATAGAAAATTCGATATAGTATTAAAAGTTGGGGGGGGGGGGGGGGGGAGGAAAGTAATGGCGATCTGTCATACATTTTAACACTCTAGGGGGAACCAAGTGATCGCTACTATCTGATGTCCTAAAAATGCCTGCGAATTTTGTACTCTTACCCAAAAAATTAAATCATGATAATATTTTGCTAAAGATTTGGGTATACTTTTCAGAACAATTTTTTTTTAGAAAAAAATAATATTAAATTCATTTGCCAATTCATGCAATACGACTATAAATATCGCTCGAGGACCCACCCCATTAAGTTTATAAATTCGGAATGGGATGAAATCAAAAGCAAATGAAAGTTGACATATTACATAATAAAATCATATAATACATAATTTGAATTATAATTGATTGCAAACTGTATAAGGCGTATGATAAATTTTGTAATTGCCTTTTAATAACGATCATACGCAACGGTGAGCAGTGTTTTATTTTCAACAGTTGGGTTATTCATAGGCTGACTATACGTACTGACTTGATCAGTACATGTTAGGGCTGTCAAACGGGATCGGTTTTTAAAATCCCGGGATTCGGGATTTGAAAATCGAAATCCCGGGATCCCGGGATCACGGGATTTTTCGGGATCCCGGGATTTTTCGGGATTTTTTGGGATTAAATTTCTTTGATTATAAAAGTAAAAAAATAGTAGACTCTTTATGTTTCAAATTAGCGTGCTAGCCTATTAAACAGTTTGATTCCCACGAAACCCTTTGGATACGAAGTTATTTAAAAAAAATTATTTCTAATAATTCTTATTGTTATTTAAATGCAATAAAAAAATTAAGTATACGCCACTTATGCAGTTTTCAAGTAATTATTAATATTAAATATTTAGCAATGAAATAAAAAAAGCCTTGAGGGGGTTGTTATGAAAAATGACAATTTTTATTTGTTTATGGTTTCATCCCATTCCGATTTTTGTTGTTGCACTGTATAATTTTAAAACTAATTTAAAGAAAATATAAAATAATAAAAAAAAAATTAAAGTGGAAATGTAATAATATAATACATTAGCCTTGCATTTTTTGTATAAAAAAAGTTTTTCTTCCAATTTTGAGCAGTAGAGTTTAATAAGAAAAAATGGGGAAAAACTAAGCGATTTTAAGAGAAAACACAGCGGTTTTTAGTCCGTTTTACGCTAACATGGCAACACTTTCTACGACTAAGGAGTGAGTGAAACTACAAAAACCGATCTGGCATCCATTTTTCTTATGGCGCGTTATATCAGTTTTCTCTTTCTAACCTTATTCGTAGAATAATTTGAAAATATTAACCATATGGTTAAAGAATACTTTTTTTGAAACCTGTCACTTATGTCGAGTCTGTATTAGTCTGTGCTTTGGGTTTTTAGAAAATTTTCGCCAAAACCTGCAAACTTTGGTTAAAGGGCTGTGGCTAAATGGTTAGTGCGTTGGACTAGCCTGGGTAGAATTCTCAGCTTAGCAAAATTCGTCGCCAGCTACTGTTATTTCAAAAATCCCGGGATTTGAGCTTAAAAATCCCGGGATTCGGGATTTCGGGATTGACAGCCCTAGTACATGTACTGATTTTTGATCACGTGTACTGGTCAAAAGGCGTTGTACTGATTTGTACTGATTTTTTGTAATATGTACTGATTGTACTGATTTTTGAACATTTCAACATAAAAAATAATTTTATTCGAAAATTGTATACAAAAACTTGATTTTCCATAAAATAAGTCATCGGAATAGTTTTTTATAACTTTAGTATGACAAGGAGATAATTTGAGTTAAAACAATTCTAAAAAGTTCAGAGTTCGGGATACTATAGACATGAAAAGGTTTATATGAAAAGGCGCCCCGTTTTTAAGCGAAAAGTTAACGGGAAGATGGATTTTTTATATTTTTAGAAAGATAATGTAATTGCACCAATTCAAATCAACTTGAGATATTCGATGAGGTAATATTGGACAAATCACTCAGAACATCAGCCGATATTTAAAAAACATGTGCTCTTTATATGGGAAGTTTTATAAAAGTCAGAGTTATCAAAACTATGGAAAAAGCCTTCAGAATTTGAGGGATTTTCGTAAACTCAAAACCTGTGGGGTTTTTTTATAATTTCTGCACTAAAACAAAATATGGCAGTTGTTTTTAAACCTTTGTTTTTAAACAGCTCTTTTCAAACCATTGTTTTTAAACAGTTGTTTTTACTGAAATACTAGTTGCCCCAAATTTGTTAGTTTAACCGAATTTTTTTGAGAGTTGAAAAAATGATCAGTGTTTTGCCATAAAAAAGAGTTTTTAGAGAAGTATTTCACAAAAATTTAAACGTAAAAGCTTGAGCGTACTGATTTGAGCTCAGAGAAAAATGGTCACCCTAGTTATTCAGTAAGTAGGTACGGTACCGATTGCAGCAAAATTCATAACGGTTATAGCTTACGTAATTTCGACATGTCCAATAAAAGCACCACCATGGTTTTGTGAAAAAAACTAAATTTTGATGAAAAATAAATTTTTGGTGAAAAAAAAAAAAATTTATGAAACAAAAATTTTTTAATAAAAAAAAGTTTTTGCTAAAAAAATAAAAAAAATTTTGATGACAAAAAAAATTTATATAAAGCAATAAAAAAAATTAAATTCGGTCTTGCCGAATGTATTGATACCTCCACAATCCGCAAAAAAAAAAATTTGTAAAAAAAAGATCCGAGATTTTTTTTGTCTAAAAATATGTTCGCACTTGTTTAAATACCATTCGGTGCTTAATTCTGTTCACATATGTAAACCCGCAGCCGAATTAAAGCATTTTGTATTTTAAGGTTATGTTGAATGCACCAACATTTTTGTGGTGTCCTTACATTTTCGTTCATAAATTATTAACCGCTGAAACGATATCGCTGAAATGCAATACCAAAAAAAATTTTTGATGAAAAAAAAAAATTTGAAGAAAAAAAAAGTTGATAAAAAAAATTTGATGAAAAAAATATGATGAAAACAAAATTTGATGGAAAAAATTGATGACGAAACATTTATGAAAAAAATGTTTGTTGAAAATGATAATATAACAGTTTTATTTACCAGCAGGTGAATTATTTCAAGTTAGAAATCGATGTTACAAAACTTTTTGGTTTTGAGGAAATGAACACAGTAATTCTTATTTTTTTTTTTTTTTGAAATGACGTCCTGCATCATTTTTAAAATTAGACACTATCCTAAAAACATTATCATATTTAAAAGAAAATTTTATAAAAAAATCTATGGGGACAACCCTAAGAGTTGAAGATTAAGGCTGTTATGTTCTGAGACAGTGTTGGTTTTGAAAAATTATTTGAGATTGGTCATACATTTAACTCGTATAGGGGCAACCCTGGATCAGTTAGAGGGGTAAAATGTATGACAGATCCCCATAATTTTTTCTACCCAAACAATTTTCCAAACGTATCTACTCACTTTCTCCACTTCCTAAGAAAGCTCCCATACAAAATTACATTTTTTCAAAATATTGGCCGAAATATTCAAAATGTAATAAAATGTTTGTTTTTGAGCATATTGTAATGAATTTTTAAAATATATATAGTAGGGTGTCCCATGTCGTAATACCTGCCAAACGATGGCCACTTTAGACCCGATTGTAGGAAAATTTATGGAAAATTTTTTCAAGGTCATCAGTCGGCAACCAGCGGTCAAAGTTGGAAAAAATTACGTATTTCGATCACTTTAATGGAAAAATATTTAAAAAATTCCAAAACCGCGATTTTTGTCCACAGATGCTGATTTTTTAACATTAAAATTATTTTTTTTATCCAAATTGGTCTCAAAAGTTGCAAAATGTTAAGTGTATTATCTAAAAAAAATTAAAAAAAATGTAAAAACCGAAAATGCTGATCAGCATCTGTGTACCAAAATCGCATATCAGCATTTTTGGACCAAAATCGCGTTTTTAAATTTTTTTAATTGCTTTGTTTTTCAATAAGTGGATCTATTTTCGGATTAATCTTACTTAGTTTAAAATAAATAAATTAAAATGCCAAAACAAATTTGGAATATTTTTTTCCATAATCTACGATAAATAAGCAATTATTATTCGAAAAAATAATAAAAAAATCTGGAAAATGAAAAAGAGTTTATTCTGATTCGAGGCCTTTTCATGTTCCCCATTATGAATTAACATAACAAGTACTTATGATAACTCTACTTTCTTTATTAGGATATTCTCCCATTAAATACTCATAGAGTTTCTTGCTTTCAAAAATTTTGGCAATTTTCAGGAATGAATTGACGATCGTTTCGGAGGTGTTCCAATTCCCCCATCATCAGAATTCTTTAGAAAATTAGGTAATACTGTTAGCATGCAAACATCAAATATTCATACTCTAAATAATCTCAACTTAGTGAGAAAGCAAATATGATTTTCGAAGTTCCACCAGCATTACACCAAATATAATTTGAAAGCAAGTTTTTTTGGTTACTGCATATACTACCGACGGTAGTTGTTAAATACAGTTTTTGTTTTTGCCTTCTGTTATAGAAAACAAATTCTCTCGTATCAAGAGGGTTACCAAGTGTGTTTTATTAAATAATAAAAATTAGTTATTTATTCGACCTTTTAATTGTGCAATGAAAAAGAGTTTACTAAGTTGAGATTATTTAGAGTATGAATATTTGATGTTTGCATGCTAACAGTATTACCTAATTTTCTAAAGAATTCTGATGATGGGGGAATTGGAACACCTCCGAAACGATCGTCAATTCATTCCTGAAAATTGCCAAAATTTTTGAAAGCAAGAAACTCTATGAGTATTTAATGGGAGAATATCCTAATAAAGAAAGTAGAGTTATCATAAGTACTTGTTATGTTAATTCATAATGGGGAACATGAAAAGGCCTCGAATCAGAATAAACTCTTTTTCATTGCACAATTAAAAGGTCGAATAAATAACTAATTTTTATTATTTAATAAAAATTAAAACACAAATCTGGAAAATTAAAAAAGTTATAAATAAATCAAAATAAATCCAACTAAATTTTAGGATTTATTAAATCCGTTTTGAATTAATTTTGTTTTATTTATAACTTTTTTCATTTTCCAAATTTGAAAATTTATTGTAGATTACGGAAAAAATATTCCAAATTTGTTTTAGTATGTTAAAATACTTTTTTAAGCAAAATAAAATTAATCAAAAAATAAATCCACTTATTGAAAAACACAGCAAATATTTTTTAGAAAACACACTTAACATTTTCCAACTTTTGGAATCTAAAAAAATATTAAAAAAATATAAAAACGCGATTTTGTTTCGAAAATGCTGATCAGCATCAGTGGACCAAAATCGCAAATCAGCATTTTTGGACCAAAGTCGAATTTTTATATTTTTTTAATGTTTTTTAGATAACACACTAAACATTTTCCAACTTTTGAGACCAATTTGGATAAAAAAATTATTTTTATGTTAAAAAAATCTGCATTTGTGGACCAAAATCGCAGTTTTGGATTTTTAAAATATTTTTCCAATACAGTACGCAAAATTTCCGAATTTATGAGCCGGATTTGGTCAAAAAATTCGGTCATGAATTTTGATCGAAATACGTTATTTTTTCCAACTTTGACCACTGGTTGCCGACTGAAGATAACCTAGATAATTTTTTTCATAAATTTTCCTACAATGGCCATCGTTTGGCAAGTATTACGACGTGAAATACGAAAATTTAAATTTGACGGGACGCTCTAATAATAGGTCTTACTATAGCAAATGTTAACACAAATCAAATATGAAGTTTTGATGAAGAGACTCCCAATTCCCAAATTGTTTGTTAACAATTTCCAAAAAACCTGATTTTTTTAAATTTTTGCTGCCACTCCTGTATTAAAGGCGGAAATTACAAGATATTCATGTTTTTAGCTACGTACATATTAAAGAAACTATGTTTGCTTTGGTAGGGGCAACAGAGGCGAACACTTTTTTCCCAGGGGGGTGAATTTGAAATTTGTATGTAAAATAGGCCAACTTTCGATGAGGCTGGGGACACAAAATAAAAATGTTACGTGATGTTGCCTTTCAGATCAATCAATGAATGGCACAATTTTAAAAAAAAAAATCGATTTTAAACCACAAAGCGTTATTATACCAATTCACATACATAAGCAATAGCCATAAGAGCTTAAACTATACTTCTAAAACTAGAACCAAAGTTTCTTGTGCGTATAAATTAATTTTAATAAAGTAAACCATAATTTATTCAGTAATCCATTTGGAAAATACATTTTGATCATGGCCTGTGGTTTGAGTGACCACATGTCCTTAAATTAAATGCACAATATAAATTAATATTTACATAGTTAATTGCTATTGTATGCAGGCACATCACAAATACATAACTTTTTGTATTTAAATACATATTTTTGGAGAATTTAAAGATTTTAATATTTTAAATTTCAATTTCAAAAAATTTTGGGAGAGCAACTTTATTAAGGTTGAAATGGCAGTCACATACTTGCATGTAATTGCTTACTTTAAACATTCATCAATTGTACAAAGATTTAATTTATAAATATTTAATTTTTATGAAAATAAATTTATTTTTTTAAATGTCAACATAATAATCTCTTTAAAGCATTTCAACAAAATCTGTGTTATACAAATTGATGAATCAATACTACATGACATGACGAAGATAAATGAGTTAACGATAGAGTTTTTAATTTCCCATTACATTAATTATTTTCAAAATATTTAAAAGATTATTATAACAAAAAACTTAATGAATTTTTACTTCCAAATTATACATTGAAAGAAATCTGTTTCAGCACTTTCTGAAATAAATTTTGATGAAAAATTTCATTACATTAATGTAGTTATTATCAATATTATAAAATATTTCTTAAATTAATTTATGAAACAAGTTTCGTCCACTTTCTTCAAAAAATTTTCAAAGAAAAGCAAACAAAATTTAGAAAAAAAAATTAATTTTAATTTTTAACTTATTTTGATAAAAAAAACGCATATATGACGCGAAAAATAGAAACTGACCTAAGAGTAAAAACCATTTTTGTTCAGGCGAGCCATTTTAAAGATTTAAATACGTGTATCTTTGGTGTACCATAATTTTTTTTTTTACCCTTAGGTCCCTTTCTCTATGCGCTGTCACATATACATTTATTTAATAAATACTTTCATTCATTTTATGAAAGACTTCTTAAAACGTTTCAAACAAGTTCTAGGAATATTAGCATAATTTCCATATAGGCTTTCATTGAGAGGAACCTTAATGATACCAGTGTCATTGATTAAATGAAAACTGACTTTGATTGAAAATGTGAGTAATTTTAACATGATAATGTTTTTAGGCTGGAGTCTAATTTTAAAAAAGTTGCAGGACGCCACCTCAGTTTGACTATATAAACTAACGATTATTAAAAAAGAAAATAAGAGTTACTATTTTCATTTTCTTAAAACCAAAAATTTTAGTAACTTGGGTTTATAACTTGGATAATAATTCACCTCCGGGTGAATAAAACAAATATCCACCAGTGGTGAATAAAACGTAACATAATTATTTTGCATCATTATTTTTTGTTCCTCAATATTTTTTTTTTATCAATATTTTTTTTTTCAACAATATTTTTTTTGCATCAATATTTTTTTTTCTTAAATTTTTTTTTCATCAATATTTTTTTTGTATCAATATTTTTTTTTTTCATCAAAAAATGTTGTTTTCATCAATATTTTTTTTCACCAAAATTTTTTTTTAATCAATATTTTTTTTTTCATTAATATTTTTTTTTATCAATATTTTTTTTTTCATCAGTATTTTTTTTCATCGATATTTTTTTTTTTCATTAATTTTTTTTTTTTTTTTATTAATATTTTTTTTCATCAATATTTTTTTCATCAATATTTTTTTTTTTCTATAATTTTTTTTTTTTAATCAAATTTTTTTTTTCATCAATATTTTTTTTTTTTTTCAATATTTTTTTTTTATCAATATTTTTGTCATACATTTTTTTTATCAATATTTTTTTTCATAAAACTGCACATTACGGGGTACAGACATTTTGCGGCAAAAAAAATTAGAATTAAAAAAAACCAAATTAAAATTTAAGGGTGTGGCCCGGGCCCTTCTCGAGCCAAAAAAACCGCCCATCCACCTTCAGGTTTATGTGGCTGCTTAAGTTAAAGTTAATTAAAAAAGAAAAAGAAAAATAAAGGGGGCTAGGTCCCAGGACCCTTCTAGGTCCATTAAACTGCCCTGATGAGATTTAAAAAAAAAAAAATTAAACTTTTCTAAATTATCAAAAAGGAGGTCCAGCTGGTCTTTGCCCGGGCTTAGGGATTACAGACTCTATAAATAAGTTTAGCGGCTTCGCTACATAAAGTTTTTTTTTGTATCAAGTCTTTTACCCGGTTAATTACTAAATGGCGAAATTATTGAACAGAAAGACACTACACAGAAAAAACAGTTTAATTGTGCCAGCCGAATTTAGAGCCAACTGCATGGTTTAATTACAACAACCGAAATTTTAGGTTGCGAAAACCGAAATTTATTTGAACCAACAGAAGTTAAGTGTTTATAAACAAATTTCTTTTGTCGCAACCGAAAATATCGGTTGTTGTTATTAAACCATGCAGTTGACTCTAAATTCGGCTGGCACAACTAAACTGTTTTCTCTGTGTAAAAAGGATCTACACTGATAGAAATTTGTACATGACAATAATAAAAATCTATATTAATGTTATGAAAAATGATGTTAAAAAGGAACCTATGTAGGGATTCATTGAATTAATAAAAAAGGTATCATAAAATGAAATTGCAAGAACAAGTTTCATTAAATTAATGAAAAATGTTCATACAAAATATAAATTGTATTTTATGAAAATTGTTCATTACTTTAATGAAAAAAGTATTTAATTCTTATGAAATACTTTCGTTGAATAAATCCTACTTTTTATTTTTGAAATGAAATACTTTTATTGAATAAATGCTACTTTTATTTTTAAAATGAAATATATGTATGAAATTGTAAAGATCTTTTTATAGAATTAAAAAGTTATAAAAAATGGTTTTCTCGCACAATATTTTACTCCAACCTTAAATTCTAATACATTATTAAAAGCACGAAGTAATATAAATCAGCGCGAATTTAGTAAATATAAAATTAATTATTTACTTTTTATTTAAAATTTCATTAAAAAAGTCTTAAAAAATTACAAAATAACAAAGTTAAAAAAACATTTTCACATATTTTTTTATTTTATCTATAGATTTCACTCAGTTTTCTCACACAAAATTTTACTAAAGTTTGATAAATACTTATAATTAATCAATAACATTTCATTTTAAATTTCGTTTAAAAATTCTAAAAAAAAATCACAAATTATTACGTGCCGCTCTGATCAGCTGTTTTTTGCGCGCGTAAACTAACAGACTAAAAAGACGCGACACGACAGGTGTCAAAATACAGCAAATTTCATAAACAAAAGTTAATGAAATTTTTTAATGAAACTACGAAATCTGATAAATCAAAATTAAAGAAAATCTTGCACAATATGGATGAAATTTCATTCAGCATATGAAATATTTCATTGTTGTAATGAAACAACGTCAATGAATTCCATTCATTAGTGATATGAAGCGTTTTTCTATCAGTGTAGGATCTAGGGGTTACAATATTGTTAAAATACATGAAAAAATACATATTTGCAATCGTGAGCAAATTACCTTTTATTTGAATACCCATACATACATGTTGGTGGGTAGGTCGGTTTTTTTCTACCAGGCCCAGCCCAGTTAAATTTTAATTTCATTTTTTTTAGTTCTTAAGGTGGCATATTTTTTTGCCAAAATATTCGGTGCCCGTAAAGTGCACTTTATCCAATACTTTTTCACCAAATATTTTTTTTATCAGTAATCTTTTTTCATTAAAATTTTTTTTTCATAAAAAAACTTTTTTATCGACAAACACAGACAAACAAATTGATGGATATCTCCAAAATGTCCTAGAAACCTTTACGGATCAATAATATATAATTATAATGGGGTCCTCGAACGATATTTCGATGCGTTTTGCCAAACATTATCATTCAATGGTTTGGGCAAGAGTACAAACTTGGCAGAGTTTTTTTTTTTTTTTTTTATAAAGCTTATGCCAATTTTTATAACTTTCACTAAGCTTTTTTTTAGTGTAGCCATTTAGAGAAGGGAAACGTTATTTTTTTTTAATTTCTTTTTCTATTGATGATAGGTGAATGTGTATTCCAAAGTAACTCCTTAATAACAAGCTAACGAGCTTTTTTGTACTTGTTTTATGTTTGTACATTAGGGTAACATTTTTTTGAATGGCAAAAAACTTTTTCATTCGATGTTGAAAGTGGCACAAGTTTGAGGTTAATCAAAGTTTAAAGCACAAAGTTTTGGATTCTTGAAATATTAAAAAAAAGGTTTTTTTTTTTAAAGTACTGGTTCAATAAAAAAAAAAAAACAAGTAAGAAATTTATAGTCGGTCAAGACCGACCATATGATACCCTACACCGGTGTTTTCCGGAAAATGGCTTCCAAATCCAAACATGGACCGATTGGATCTGTCTTTTGTTAGATCTTTATTTAGTGTAGAAACCACACACAGATCAAATTTTAGTGGAATTGGTTTATTTTTTGCCAATAGACCGATTTAACTGAATATCGGTCGAAATTTTTTTATGGAGGACTAAGTCCAAAAATGGTCCGATTATATTCCGATTTGGTAAGGTTACTAAAGTACACGTTTAACAACAAAAAATACATTTTTTATCAAACATTTCCATTTTTATGAATTTTGAGGGAATTATGTTAATATCGGGAGGGTGGTTTGTATGGGGACTACCGGAAGGACTGGCCCGATTCCTTTAAAATTTTGGAATGATGATTCGTGAATACAAAATTAGATTATCTGTAAAATTTTAAAGCGACATCTATTAAAATACGTTGTTAGAGTCATTTAAGCCTTATCCAAAGGGGGAGTTTGTATGGGGGCATGGTCTTAACATGTACCGATTTTCTCAAATTTCAATAGGCTTCGTCGTTGGGCCAAAAGATGCTTAAGTTTCAAATTTCAAGTCAATTGATTGAAAATTCCAACCTGTATCGTGCTTAAACCGATAGATGGACAGACGGACAGACGGAAGGACGGATGTACGGACGGACGGACGGACATAGCTAAATCGACTCAAAAAGTAATTCTGAGTCGATCGGTATACTTGAAGGAAGGTCTAGGACCGTTATTTCGGGTAGTTACAAACATTAGCACAAACTCATTATACCCTGTACTACAGAGTGGTGTAGGGTATAATGAGAACAATAAAAATCTGTGCAATGTTAGCTTTCAAAATCGACCAATCTCTTGTTTGTAAGGGATGCCTATCAAAAGTTACCACCAAATCAACGAACCGCCTAAAAGCGGCCTTATGATTTTGTTGTTTGAGATATCGTCATTTGAAATTTACTTAAATTTACTGTTTTTCCTATTTCAAAATTTCGAAAACCGCACTTAACAGACTTATTTTTTTTTTTTTTAATTTTTCAAAAATCCTAACTTTTTATTTCAAAAAAATCCCAAATCCTAACTTTTTATTTAAAAAAAAAATCCAAATTTTTTATTGCAGGGTGACACTTTTGCAAGTAATACTATTTTGGCCAAACTTTAAAATTTAGCTAAAATTTAAGTAAATTTAATGCCTTATCCAAAGGTCAAGATGAAAAAATTTTGAGATTTTTTTTTTATTTTAAACACAGAAAATCGTTCAGTCAGGCTGAGTGTGCCCTATTAGGTATGCTATTTTTTTATTCAAAAATATATTTTTAGTGAATAATTCAGAATAATTGTCTTCAATTATTCTATGTCCCTTTTCTATTATGAGCATCACAAACACGTTTATTTTTTGTATGTGGTTATTAAGTGTGGAATTCATCATATATAGTGGTCATTTAAAACTAGCTGTTGTTGTAGATGTTGATTTTCATTTGTTATTTCTTGTATTTTTTCTTGATAGTTGCCTTAAGCCATAATTAGTTTAGAAGTGAGGTAGTGAAGTAATGAGGTAGAGCCTTATGTGATTTTCAATAAGAAAAAAGAGTGTATATAATTTTAAAATTAGTGTGCTCTTCATACGCATTGCATTTTTCCATAAGACTAAAAAGTAGAGAGACGTAAACAAAATCTGTAGAGAATAGAATTTCTCTAGCTCGCTCTACTTTTTATTCTTATGTAAAAATTCAATGTGTATGAAGAACACACAAATTCAAAAATTTTCTATACTCTTTTTTATACCCTCCAACTACAGTATGGGGGTATACTCACTTTGTCATTCCGTGTGTAACGCATCGAAATATCGGTCTAGGACCCCATAAAGTATATATATTATTGATCAGTGATCGATTCTAAGACATTCTAGCGATGTCCGTCTGTCCGTCCGTCCGTCCGTCCGTCTGTGGAAGACACGATACAGTCCAAAATAAAAGTGTGAGACTCCTGAAATTTGGCACATACATGTCTTATGTTCATAGGCTGGTTAAGTTTGGAGATGGGCAAAATCGGACCAGGGTTGAAAAAGTTCCCCCTAGACGAAGTAAACCAACCCATGAAAAAAGGTTACTTTTTATAGGGTTTTTTGTATTTTTGTTAAACAAATGAAAAAATTTTATGCTTGAAAAAGTTCAAAGTCTTGGACTTGGACCCAGGGGATTTGAATATTACTTTTTTTTTGGTCCGGCCCCTTTTGTGGGCGTGGATATTAGTAAATAATTTATATAATGATGAAATTGTATATTTTTTGTACAAAAAGCATAGTAATTAAATTTGTAAACATTTTTGACCAGAGAGAAGGTGATCCCAAGGACCCCCGACAAGCCCCCCCCCCCCCCAAAAACGCCCCTGCAATTTTTATTTTATTTTTTTAACGTTGGAGGGTATACAAGATTCGGCACAGCCGAATTTAACACTGTCACTTGTTCTTATTGAAAATCACATAAGGCTCTACCTCATTACTTCACTACCTCACTTCTAAACGGATTATGGCTTTAATGTACCACTTGAGTTCGGTTCAGACAAAATCTGAGCTGATTAAACTTTCCCTTTTTATTTACTTTTGCGTTCAAAGTTTTCTTTAGTAAAACTTTAAATAGTGAATGTTTTTTTCCGAAAGTGTAGACGACCAAAGAGCGCTGACAAGGGTAATGGGAACTGCTAAAAATTGTCGCTCAGTCAACTTTGCCATTATTGTCATAAAAAAATTCTGATTTATTTTTTGTATTAAGATTTCCCTTTATTGTAAAATGTATGAGGTATTTTTTCAAATAATTAATATGAAACAAAAAGAGGTTTTTAAAAACATGATTACTATTAGCCATTTCAAAAAAGGTTCTAGTCAAGGAGCAGGTCTTGTCACTTAAGCCTAGGGCTTCCAATCGGTATTGGTTTTTCTAAATACCGAGATTCGGGATTAAAGCAACATTTTCTACGTATTAACGGGATTTTTTGTAATTTTTTTTTTAAATTTTTAGTATTTTTTCTCAATTTGGCAAATCCTTCCGTTCATAAATATTTGCGAAGTTCTGTTGATGTTTTGAAATTCAAAAGAGGTAGAGATTCCTTCTGTGAAGGATATTCGTATTCGGTTATCTTTCTTACCTTCCTCGTGCCTCGTCGTTATCAATTTTATCTCCTTTACCTCATGAACTACACTCAAAATAATAACTCTGTTAAATACTCTGTAAAATGACTGTAATCTCAATTCAACAGATATTTGACTGAGTTATCTTTCAAATTACAGATTTAAAGAAAATACTTTGTATTTTGTTGTGACAAAAAAAAACAAAGTTTCTTCTGTAATATTACTTTTAACTTTGTAATCTTAGTTTACAGATAATTAACAGAGTTTTCTGCTAAAATACAGATTTAAGCGAAATACTTTGTATTTTTTATAACCAAAAACTTAGTTTTATCTGTATTTTTACTTCTTTCTATGTTATCTTAATTTCATAATTAAAAACAGAGTTTTCTGTAAAAACACCATAATTATCTGTATTTTTTTGAGAAAAATCTTTTCAAAAATCTTATAACATGTTTTTTCCTAAACTCTGTAAATTTACAGAGTTTTTTTCTGTAAAATTTTGGTTGCATGAAATGCTTTTTACAAAAATATGTAAATTTACAGAGTTTTTATTTGCTAAATGGTGTTTTATTTTTCCAATATTTTACTAGAAACTCTGTAAATTAACAGTTTTTTATGTCAAAATCATTTTACAGAGTTTTATAGTAAAATTACAAAGAAATGTTGCTAGCTGGAAAAGTATGGTGTACTCTTTTAAATTAGCTGAGTTTTTTTGTAATTTAACAGAGTTATTATTTTGAGTGTAGTGATGGACGCTGTTCTTGTGATTTGAGTGAATTCGCGAAAGTGTAAGTGATTTTCATTTCAATCACGTAATTAAGAGTGAGCGTAAGTTAAAAAAAAACTACGTGAGTGATTAGTTAGTGAGTCGAATTTTTGAGTGAGTGTGATTCTTGTCATGCGAGCGGTTAAGCAATTTGTTGACTTCCTTGTACGCGAATAGTGAGCGTGAGTAAAAAATGTGCATAACTCTTTAGTGAGTGATTCGATTACTGTTTGCTGTTTGTCAGCGTGACTAAGTATGAGTCGAAATCCTCTCACGCCATTAAAAAATACCACAAAAAAATGGTACCATTTTTTCCACAAAATTCATATTAATAATAATGATAAAAAAAAGTAATATAAAAAAAAATAAATGAAATATATCGGGATCTCAAAACAAACTGGGAATCCCGAAACCTGGGGTTTCCTGATTGAAAGCCCTTCATTAGACCAGATCAAAACCGGTAACGGTACCGGTTTCCTTCTTACATGGCAGACAATGTAAATAGAGATGGGGTCATTTGTGACTTGTGACACTAACTAACATGAGTTAATTTAAGATAACTTATACAAGTTGTCTTACCCTCGTTTACTCAATCTCACGAAACTTTTATTTACAAAAAAAAATTAAAAATTAAAATTTCAAAATTCTAATACAATTTTTAGCAAAATTTAAGGTTTTACCAAACTTTACAAAACTTTTTTGCTTTTTCGGGACGAAATTTTCCAGTTTTGTTGTCTTCTTTAGGGACGAAGGAAATGTAAATAGAAAAGAAATCAAGCAACAAATCATTAAAAAAAATCATAAAATTAAGTTTCTGTTACACTCTCGCGTGAATCACGCTTTAATCTGCTCATCACACAGTGGATCGTAAAAAGAAACACCCGGTAATTTTTTTTTTTAGTTTTTTTTAATAATAAAGTCTTTTTATGTTTTTGAGGGATCTGACTCTGAATTTTATAAAAACAAAAAAAAAAAAAATATAAAAAATCAAAAGTTACGATTTTTTATTTTTGAATCAAAAAACATCACGCAATTTTATTTTTTTTTTTTTAAATTAAAAAAAAAAATTAAAAATGCTTTTCTATCTTTTCTGCAATTTTCAGAGATGCGTTTTGCCTTGTTTTTGAGAAATCAAATTTTGAAGATTGTACTACGCTTATTTTATACAATAATGGTGTATATAATTGTAATAAAAACACTTAAACAATATATAAAATAGAGATGTGATCATGAATGAGTTTTTAATAACGATTACGCACGCTCATGAAAGAGAAAAAATTAACGCTCATTCACGCACACGTGAGTAGAAAAAAATAAGTCACGGTCACAAGCGTGAGTAAAATACCGTGAGTAAAATAAAATATCGGCGAGAATATTTTTTTTCTTTCATTAGCGTGCGTGATCGTAAATAAAAACTCACTCACGCTCCCATCGCTATTTAAAATATTTTGTGTTGATATTACTCATACGCACATATTATATACACCATTATTGTATAAAATTAGCGTAGTACAATTTTTAACATTTTATTTCTCGAAAACAAGGTAAAACACATCTCTGAAAATTTTAGAACAGATAGAAAAGCACTTTAACTTTTTTTAGGAGTTAAATTGTGGCATGTTTTTTGATAAATACAGTTCGAACCCACGACCCACGTTGAAAGGCTAGCATGCTACCAACTAGCCTGCGGGGCCCCCTCAAGTTTAGTGTTGAAATTGCAGGGTATCTTCAGTTGCCAATAGCTGTCATAGTTGAAAAAATGGGGGGTTTCCAACCAAAATTCATGTTCGGCTAAAAAATTAAGAAATTTTGAATAATGAGAAAAATATTTTAAAATTTACAAAACCCCATTTTTCGTCCACTGAAGCTGATTTATGCAAAAAATTTTTGTTTCTTGTTTTTATAATCATAAGTAGATTGCGGGAAAAATATTTTTAAATCTTTAAGAACATGTTTTCGAAAGGCATTAACATATGAACAATAAATTATTTTAAAACACTGTCTAATATAATGCTTTTTACACATATTTGGTATTTGTATTCGTACTTGTTAGTGTTGTTTTAAGTTCATATGTTACGTTTTTATCGTCAATGTAAATGTACTGCATACATACATAAATTCATTCGTTATTCATCTATAGATGTATACTCTGCTCAGGATTTTAATGGTTATTTGTAGTTCTTTTTTTTATTTTTATGTTTTGTTTCTACACTTGTACACATTCAGAATCAGTAAAGTAAGCTAATGAAAAAAAGCAAATGTGGAAATTGCAAATCCTTAGAAAAATCAATGAAATGTAAAAAAGAAGAAATGCTATGAAAAACAAGTAGAAAATTAAACTCGACTTGACCGATACCATAAATACCCTCTACAGTGCCCTATTTAGCTGATACTAATTTTTTAATGTAACAACCTTTGTCATGCCGTGTGTAACGCATCGAAATATTGGCCGGGAATCACGTAAAGTATATAAGGAATTCCATGCCAAATCGGACAGTTGAAATTTTTTTTTTGATTTACCCAATTTTTTACAGTTTTTAGTACCCTTCGAAAACTCCTGCATGGTACATTTTTAGATTTGTTTTTGATGACCCCTTTAAAGATATCAAATTTCCAAAATTTCGGAGCTTGTTCCTTTACTCAAATTTCTTTTTCTCATAACTTCTTCAAATTTGTCACTTCAAATATTTTTGAGTGCGACAATTGTAATGAAAAACTTACAAACATTCTCTATCATTTAGTGGATAGTAATGGCAACAGGGTTTACTAATTGATTCTTAAACAAAACTTAAAGATTTTTTCATAAGAAAAACAAAGAATCATACTAATGAATATACATTTTATTAGTAGTTGGCAACATGCTATATAAAGCAGCAAATGTTTTTGTAACATTTTGGCAATATAATTTTTAAAATACATTTATACGCTCGTATATCATGTGCTAAGATTAACAAATGATAACAAGCTGGGAAGGTTTCCCAGTACACTTTTTGTTCATAATATTTATGAATTTCTTAAAAAAGTATGAAAAATCGTTTATGTAATGAAACATTTTGGTGAACATCAAATGGGCTGACAATTTGTACAGATTTGATCAGTACATGTACTATTTTTTTTTTTAAATTTATACTGTTTTTTTGAACACTTTAACATGAAAAATATTTTTTTTCGAAATTTCTATGCATAAACTTAAATTTCGATAAATCAAGTCGTCAGAGAAGTATTTTTCAGACCAAACTTGAGGAGTCTTGCTTTTTTATCTTAGACTGCAGAATATCCTCGAATTGATCATAAATAACATATGTATGTGAAATTTATGGTTTTCTTGTCCGATACTTTGATATACACGGAATGAGAAAGTTTAAGGTATTTTCTCTTCTGGTTGGGGGGTATAACAAGAATATTCCGAAGTACTTGTTGATAATAAGTTTGATTCGACACCTCCGAAACTTATGTTTGATTGCAAAATTTTGCGACCATTTATTGGCAAATTTTTTTTTAAAATTCATAATTTTATAAAAATCAACAGCTTATATCAAGCTAAAAATATCGTGTTCCATCCCCGTTTTATGAATCTTAGTAAACTGCACTACTAACATAAACATCATTGTATCCTTTAGGAGAAGGTTGACACGTATTCTACATGCACTGGAAAAACATTTTACTACAGTTATTTTTTATGAAAAAAGGGTGGAAAAAACAACGAATAAAACATCATACATAGAATAACAAAAAAAAAAAACAATCTCATATATGCAATTGTTGCAAGTTGTTACAACAATATTGCAACTATTTTTCTATTGGCAACAAGTTTACAAAATGTGTCACAAATGCCAGAGGAAAAATACAATAGAGTATAAAAATACTTTTAATGTAGATAACATAATTTAAGTCACAAAATTCAAAAATACATACATATGTACATATGTATGAATGGCATGTATTTAATATTTATTAAAATATAAAATGTTTGAAATATATGACTTTATAGCAAAAATTTGTCACATAACAAATTCAGTTGCCATAACCGAAAACATTCTAACTTAATTTTTTAAGTTGTAACAACTTGTCATTCGGTTATCACAACACAATTGCAGTGGTCATAACCTAATTAAGATTGTGACAACCGCATGACCGGCATCGACCGCCCCAAAAATGAGGTTAGAATATTAAATGTTGTGGCAACTAGTGCTTAATCACCAGATGCATTAGCTGAAAATACACCGTGTTGAAGTCATATGCCAAGACGTCAGCAGACGGAGTTTGCAGATCATTTAAACTTAAAAATCATTTTTTACGTAGAAGCAATCTCTGTTCAGACAATTGTAAAATTTAACGATTTAATTGAAAAATCATTTGAATTTTAGCAAAAATATAAGCTGATTTCTGCACACAGGATATGGACATTTTATGTTGAATCACTGAAAAATCTGCTGAAATAAAATCAAGTTTGGAGAAAATTTGTTTAATTCCGCAAACTCGATTTGATACCACTTTGCACATAAATAATGAACAGAAAAATATTTTAGTAAAAATTCAGTTAAGATAAAGTTGTTATTTTTTCTAATTTGCTAAAAATTGGTATTTTTAGCTCAGTATTTAGCATCCGTAAGAGTGCAGAAAAATTGCAGTTGTTTTTTGTAATATTGAATGACAAAAGATTTAATAGATATTAAATTTTTTTCAATTAAGTTGCTAGTCATTTTATAGAGCTTTTATTTTGAGTGTACGTGTAAACTTTAAACAAATATTTGTACACCTACCAAAAAGTTACAAAAAATATATATTACCAAAGTGTTTAATATCTATTGCTATAAATCATTGTATAAATAATATATTTTTTTTAATTAAGGGTATTCACGCCAGAAGTTTCCCCTATTTACCTCATCATGTTTTTATACCATCAAACCAACAGTGGCTTATTATTGATGATATTAAAAACTAAAATTTTAAACAGCTAACAAAACTTTTGGCAACAACTTTAGACAAATTTTACAAAAAAGTTTTTTTACGCATATTTTATCATGCAAATATACTCACGCAATTTTTTTCTACTCACACTTACAATCAGGGGTGCCAGATGATTTTGATGAAAAATCGGCATATTTTCAAAAAAAAAAAAAAAAAAAAAATCGGCATTATCGGCACTTCAATTTAAAAAACCATTTTTAATGCAATAAAAATATTTTTATTGACAAAAAATAGCAAAATAGAACAATTTAGCATTAAAGGAAAACAAAATTAATACGCTTAATAAAATTTTTAAATACTGCACTAACATTATGTTATATTTTCAGCAAAAAACTAAAAATTCTGATTCATTTTTATTAAAAAATAAAAACTGTTTTATTCGACCTTTAAAATATTATATTTTGAATAGTTTTCTTCTAGTTCGAGGTCATTATTTCTTTTACTAATTAAAACCATGATATTCTCATTGAATACTTTTCATGAAAACTATTAATAAACATGTGTTTCGGAATTTGGCCGATTCCACTGTCTAGAACTAATAAATCCAGCAAAAAAATATAAAAAATATTTTTTTCAACATTCTTCAGAGGTTCCCGATTTTAGGTCCTAAAGGAACACAGACATTGCCTCACAGGTTAAATATATGTTTGTGTTCATATTCACCCTAAAAGACAACTCTACTGATCCTTACGCTAAGTGGAATCGAAAAAAAAAAATGCTCCACTCTAATAATGACGTGTTTTCTTCAGACATACGTACGGATATCGTTAGATTGACTTAAAATCGTTGGAGGACCATGAGCATGTTCACTTATTAGGGTCCTAGACCGATATTTCGTGGTGTTACAAACGGAATAACAAACCTTTATACAAAAATCCTACTATGACGAAGGGTAGGGTATAAAAAGTGACCGTGTTTTAAGAGTTGATCAAAAAATCGTCAAATCGGCACTTTGACAATTTTTAGGCAAAAAATTGCCAAAATGCCGATAAATCGGCAAATATGACAGCACTACTCACAATCACATGAGTAAAATTGAGTTTAAGTCACACTGAATCACGTGAAATTATCAGAGACATTGACACTACTTTAAAAAAAAATATGCAACCAATTTTTGCGAGGGGAAGAAGTCCCCTAATGAACATCTCAACATTTTTAACATGATAATGTTTTTAGACTGGTGTCTAATTTTAAAAAAGTTGCAGGACGCCACCTCAGTTTGACTATATAAGCCAAAAATTAACGAAAAAGAAAACAAGAATTACTATTTTCATTTTCTTCAAACCAAAAATTTTAAAATCTTGCGTTTGTTACTTGGATAATAATTCAGCTCGTGGTGAATAAAACCGTTATTCACCAGCCGGTGAACAAAAAGCAACATAATTATTTTTCAACAAAAAAAATTTTTTTTTTCATCAAATTTTTTTTTCATCAAAATTTTTTTTTTTATCAATTTTTTTTTCCATAAAATTTTTTTTTCATCAAATTTTTTTCATAATTTTTTTTTTTTCATAATTTTTATTTTTATTAATTTTTTTTTTATCAATTTTTTTTTTTTCATAAATTTTTTTTTATCAAATTTTTGTTTCATCAAATTTTTTTTTCATCAATTTTTTTTTTATCAAATTTTTTTTTCCCATCAATTGTTTTTTTCATCAATTTTTTTTTTTCATCAATTTTTTTTTTCATCAAATTTTTATACCCTCCACTCTGGTGATAGAGAGTATATATAAGTTTATCATTCCGTATGTAACACATTGAAATATTGGTTTAGGACCCCATAAAGTATAAATATTCATGATTCTTGGTCGATTTTAAGTCGATCTAGCGATGTCCGTCTGTCTGTCTGTCTGTCCGTCCGTCAGTCTGTCTGTTGAATTCATGTTTTTGGCAATAATCCGAAACCGCTTTAAACGATTGGAGTACCAAAAGTTGCGTAATTCTCCTAAGCAGAAACTGATGTATCTTTTTTTTAAATCGGTTAAGTATTTTAAAAGTTAGGAGTGAAAATGTAAAGGCACCTCTAAAATTATGGTGAATTTTACACAAAAAAATCCTATAACTTGACACCTGTTGAATAAATGTAAACGAAACTTGAAATTTATTACAATTTTATCAATTCTTATACTCACTCTGGTTATTTTGGTACCAATTTTGGCAAAATCGGTACAGGGGTTAAGAAGCTATGAGCAATTGAGTTGAGTTTCAATATAAACCTCAATGATACGGCATGGTAGCGCGCCATTTTGTAGTTGTTTATATTTTTCTTAGCTTGTTGGCTTGTTAGTTGTTATTTGTATCAATAGAAGTAAAAACTACGTGTTATGTGTCATACACGTGGTTGCCTTTGTATAATTTTCATAATTTTTATATAATTTTCATACATACTTATAATTTTTTTTTATTTTTTAAATATTTACATTGCACTATGGTTCCGATCATTACTTTTCTTGGCCAAAATAACAAAAATGGAAAAATTTTTGGTATGAAATAGGTTTTGTGTTAAAAATTGTTATAATTTTTATGTTTTCCATGTATATTATTGTAAGAATTTGTGTGCATTTGAACTCAAAAAAATAATTGAAAAAATTTAAAAAAATACGTTTTTGTTTTATTTTTAGATAAATTTGTTTTTGAACGGTAAATGAGTGTATAGAAAAACAAAATACGTTTTCAGTTGTTTGTAAGTGTTTACGATTTTTTATAAAATCAATTTTGAGTAAATTTAATTTTGGCCAAGAAAGGTCATCTGCGAAACCATAGTGCATTGGTGGAGAGTATTTAAAGATTCGGCACAGCCGATTATAGCTTTCTTACTTGTTTTTTTCAATAATTTTTTTTTTAACATAAATTTTTTTTTCATCAAAATTTTTTTTTCATAAATTTTTTTGTTTTTCATTAATTTTTTTTTGTTTTTCATTAATTTTTTTTTATTTTTTTTTTTTCATTAAATATATTTATGTATATTTTTTTTCATCAAATTTTTTTATCAAATTTTTTATTATCAATTTCTTTCGCACCAAAAATTTTTTTTTTTCATATTTTTTTCCATCAATTTTTTTTTCACATCAAAATTTTTTTTTTCATCAAAAAAATTAATCAAAATTTTTTTTCATTAAAATTTTTTTTCACCAAAAATTTTTTTATTAAATTTTTTTTAACACAATTTTGTTTTTCTTGAAAAAAAATCATTATTTTTTACCAAAACTACTTTTTCACAAAGTCTAAGCTTTTGGCATAAAAATTTTCCATTTGTTTATCAAATGTACATAAAACAAGTAAAAAAGTCAAATTCGACCTTGCCGAATGTAGTGATACCCTCCACAATTTCAAAAAGATTATTGCAAAAAACTTTATTTAAAAGGAAATTACTTTTGAAAAAAAAAATTTTTTTGAAAAAAAAAATTTCCGCGAAAAAAAATTTTGGTAAAAAAAAAATCCGCGATTTTTTCTTTTTTTGTCAAAAAATATGTTCGTTCCTGTTAAAATACCATTTGGTGTTCAATTATATTCACATATGTCAACCAGAAGCCGAATTAAAGCATTTTGTATTTTTAGGTTATGTTGAATGCACTGAAATTTTTGAGGTGTGCTTACATTTTCGTTCATAACTTTTGAACCGCTGAACCGATATCGCTCAAATGCAATACCAAACTTCTCGGGAGAACTTTCAATAAATATGTTAAGTTTCAGTCATCTTTGTGCAATATTTTGTCCGCGACAGCATTTTCCACAGACAGACGGACAGACGGACATCGCTAGAATGTCTTAAAATCGATCGGGCATCATGAATATATATACTTTATGGGGTCCCAGATCGATATTTCGATGAGTTACAAACGGAATGACAAACTTATATATACCCTCTATCACTAAGTGGAGGGTATAAAAAGTGAGAGTGTTATATTCTTTGGTGCCGAATCTTTTATACTCTCCAAAATGTAAAAACACTTTTTTGCACTTATTTTTGCACTCACTTACGAAACGGTTTGGACTGAATCTTGCTTTCCACAGACAGATGGAAATATGCATTTGGGTGTAAAAATATGTTTTGCAAAATTATTGGGTAATCGGATGTGGGTAAGACGTGCCGCATCGGTCCTGAAGTTTGAAAAACGGATTACAAGGGGAAAATATGACTTTTTTTCATTTTCTCAATTTTTTTGATATTTTAAGTAAAGTTTGAATTCAAATGGTCACTGAATTTTGATTAAGAGTTAATTGTCTATCAAATAAGGTATTAAAAATTAAAATCGGTTGAAAATTAGCCGAGTTATTACAACTTCCCCCGGCAACTAGCATGTGGAAGACCACTTGATCAAGGAATTCTAGCCCCATTTTTGAAATTTATTGAAATTATCTACTGTAATAAAATTTTTTTTATTCTTCAAGCTTCAATGTCCTAAGATGATGAATATTTTTCATATTGTTCTTTTCTAACTTGCTTTAATTTAATGCTAAAAAGGTCTGAATTTTTAAGCACGGTTTTCAGATCTCCAATTTCAAATTTTTATTTTTTTTGTTTAAGAAATTTTAAAAAATCGACTATTGGAGTTTAAGGATTTGTTAAGCACATATAAAGGAATAAAAACCCCAAAAATTGTAGGCTTTGCTGTTTTCATTTGGCTATTACAGTGACGTAATTTCGACAGATTTCGGGAAAGTAGTGATTTTTGACACTTTTTTAGCTTTTATTTATTTTTTTTTTTTGGTTTTTTTACAAACTTCATATGTTTTGGACCGAATTATATCAACACGAGATAGAATACTTCAATTCGCAAAATTAGGGCGAAATTGAGATATAAAAAATTGCCCCTGTTAAGGGGCTTTGAAAATAGTGTTGAAAAATTTAGACCACTTTAGCATTTATTTAAAACAAGTTAGCAAACCGCAATATGAAAAATATGTATCTTCTTAGTACATTGGGACTTGGAGAATAAAACAAGTAAAAAAGTTAAATTCGGCCTTGCCGAATGTAGTGATACCCTCCACAATTTCAAAAAGATTATTGCAAACAACTTTATTTAAAAGGAAATTACTTTTGAAAAAAAAAAAAATTTCCGCGAAAAAAAATTTTGGTAAAAAAAAAAAATCCGCGATTTTTTTATTTTTTTGTCAAAAAATATGTTCGTACTTGTTTAAATACCATTTGTTGTTCAATTATGTTAACATATGTCAACCAGATGCCGAATTAAAGCATTATGTATTTTTAAGTTATGTTGAATGTACTGAAATTTTTGAGGTGTGCTTACATTTTCGTTCATAACTTTTGAACCGCTGAACCGATATCGCTCAAATGCAATACCAAACTTCTCGGGAGAACTTCCAATATATATGTTAAGTTTCAGTCATCTCTGTGCAATATTTTGTCCGCGAGAGCATTTTCCACAGACAGACAGACAGACAGACAGACAGACAGACAGACAGACAGACAGACAGACAGACGGACAGACGGACAGACGGACATCGCTAGAATGTCTTAAAATCGATCGGGCATCATGAATATATATACTTTATGGGGTCCCAGACCGATATTTCGATGAGTTACAAACGGAATGACAAACTTATATATACCCTCTATCACTAAGTGGAGGGTATAAAAATGTTTTTACAGTAGATAATTTCAATAAATTTCAAAAATGGGGCTCGAATTACTTGATTAAGTGGTCTGAAACACGTTAGTTGCCTGGGGAAATTGTAATAACTTGGGTGATTTTCAACCGATTTTTATTTTTAATACCTTATTAGATAGGCAATTAGCTCTAAATTACTATTCAGTAATCACTTGAATTCAAACTTAACTCAAAATACAAAAAAATTTAAAAAATCACAAAAAAGTCATATTTTCCCTTTGTAATTAATCCGTTTTTTAAATTTCAGGGCCGATGCGGCACGCCTTACCCACATCCGATTACCCTATAATTTTGCAAAACATATTTCTACACCCAAATGCATATTTCTAGGAGGAGTTACGGCCAATATTTAACAACTCATTTTTTTGGAGCACCCTAATGTATGTTGATAGCTACAGTGGCTTAGAAATGGAACAATAATATTTAAACTTAATGGGGCCTCAACTGATATTCATTTGCATGGAATAGCAATGTAATATAACAATTTTTTTTCTAAAAAAAACTTTGATTTGGCAAGTACCTCCAAATCTTCGGCAAAACATTATCATGATTTAATGTTTTGGGCAAGAGTACAAATTTGCAGGCATTTTTTTCCTTTTCCATTTCAAAGAACTTGAGACAAGATTTTATTTAAAATTTATTTTAGCCAAATCTAATAATTTTAACCCATGGTGCCCTTCGATCAAAGTATTGGCTTTTTAAAAACCTTTCAGCAAAAATTCTAAATTTTTGATCGAAGGACGCCATGGATTAAAATAGTCTGATTTGGGTCAAATTAAGTTAAATTAAAGTTTGTTTTCCCAATCTCCATGAAATAGTCAATAAGAAAACATTTTAGGATTTTTTAAAAATTCTTCAACTTAGGAAATATTCGACGCTTTGAAAATTTGTTGCCAAATTTCAAATGGCAATGTCTCGAAAACGCCCGACCGATTTTAAATTTTTTTTTTTTAATTTTTTTATATTAAAAAGAAACACTTTCAGGCAAACAGGTCATTATTGAGGTTATTCATGGATTTGGGCAAGTCGAATTCCAAAATAAAATGGAAATCCCCTTAATGATAATTTTTTGTTTACCACAAAGTTTTTCGTTACAGAGTTTATTAAATTTGTTTGCAGAAATATTGTTTTCTAAATAAGTTTATCAATGAAAAATTACATAAACTGATACATTTTTATAGACTTTTAAATAAAATAATGTCAATGAAACAAACTGAAACTCTTTTTTTCAAATTGCCATACATAAAAAATTTTTGGCAGTGTAACAAAATCCAGATTTTGATTAAAAAAAATTAATTTAGCAGACCCGATGTTTAAATTTTAGAGGACTAAAGTTTTACAACCAAAAACTGTAAATAATTTAAAGTTAAGGAACTTTATAAAAATAAAAATTATTTATGTCTTAAACTTAGATTCTTCATTGAACATCAATTTAGTTCTTTTAAAATTATTAAATTTATTATTTTAAAAGTTTATTACAATTTATGTTTTTCTCATAAATCCTTTTAAGAAAATCCTTGAATTTCTAAAAACTCACGTTCTTTATTATTTCTTTAAAGTTTTTTTGTTTTTTATATTAAGTTTTATTTTTTTACATTCTTTTGACAACATTTATTGGATAAAACAAAACCATTTATAACAATATCGAAATGACAGCATTAGAAGAAAATATGTATGTAAGTTAGTGAAAATTATTTTAAATAAAAAAAGTAACAAAAAAAATAGAAGAAAAATAGTAGTAACTATTTTTAGCTTGGATATGTTGCGCTCCATAAATATACTTTTTTAAAAAATATGTAGAAGAAAGAATAAAAATAGTTTTTCAATAAAAACTTTGCCAAAAAATCAAAAAGTATAAAGGTAATAAGTAATATTAAGTTTATTTCGTATTAGGGGTTAAACTTTAAATATGTCTTAAAAAAGATGTTCTGAATTTTTACTTACAATTATAAAATTAACTATAGCACTATATTGACATCTTTACTTAAAAAAATACCTGCGAGTTTTGTACTCTTAAATCATGATAATGTTTTTCTGAAGATATGGTTTTAGTTGTGAAAGCAAAGTTTTTAGAAAAAATAATGTTATATTCATTTGCCATTCCATTCAAAACAATAAAAACTTTTGATTTTCCAAGTGTCCGTTCAAATTTTTATTCTATTTCGCCCAAAAGTCCATTCCATTCAAAACAATAAAAACTTTTGATTTTCCAAGTGTCCGTTCAAATTTTTATTCTATTTCGCCCAAAAGTTATGAGTTTAAAATTTTAGCCCAATCGGATTAAATTAACCCGTCCGGCTAATAAGGATTTGATTTTTTTTTTTGAATAAAAACAAAAAAAAAATGTCTTGCGAAAAATCATATTTTTAAATTCTGAATATCAAAAAATCCTTTGGCCCTTTTATAGACCTTGAGACAAACTTTCGTTTAAAATTAATTTAAGCCAAATCCGACCACTTTAACCCGTGGCGCCATACGATCAAAGTTTTTGTTAAAAACTTTTAACAAAAACTCTAAACTTTGATCAAAGGGCGCCATGGGTAAAACTGTTGTGATTTGGCTCAAATTATGCTCAAATAAAAGTTTGTCTTAAGTTTTTTGATAATTTTTTTTTTTTTTTAATTTCTTGAACTAAATAAATAATAGCCACATGAGGCATTCCACACCACATGTCCAGCGTAAAAAAGGTGTACCGTAAATTAAAATAAAGAAAATTGCGATTTTGGTTTTTCAATTTTTCAAAAACTGGGCTTACGAGGCGTGGTCAGATATTGGAAAAATTGTCAAATTTGTGTTGAGGTGCGTTGTTTAAATATTTCTCATATTAAAACGGAATGCACCACAATCTCAAAAACTTACATTCTTGTATAGTTTTGATTAAATTTTTTTGCTATTTTTTCAAAAAAGCCAATTTATAAAAAATCCGGCCACTTTTGTTATTTTAAATTTTTTTTTTAAGATGAGATGTTTGTCTATCCAAACAAAAAAATTCAGAAATGTGTTTTTCATTTAAATATTAAATTTCAAAACAATTTTGTAATTTGCTTGTATTTTCTTGTTTCAACGTGTCGAATGAGTACTAAATATTTCCATAAATATTACTCATACGTAACCTGACCAACTGCTTTTGACTGAAAAGCGGGATCGAAAGGTTGAAAAAGCGGGATTTTATCTAAAAAGCGGGATTTTTTTTTTAATAAGTGAAATTCGACTTCAACGAACCCACGAATTCCCTCCAAAATGCACAAAATTCTGGAAATACTTTTAAGGGATTGTAATTTTTTTATGTAAAAATATGCATAAAAACTTTGACTAGAAAAATTTTATTTAGATTATATCACCAAACATAGTCTCAAGTCTAAGGAATTTTTTTTACCAACGTTGGGATTAAATGTTTTAGGGCTGGTAACTTATCAAAAGCTAATCAATGGGTACGTTCAGCAGAGAAATCTGCTACTCAGCTGCTCCCCAACATTCTGCTGAACGGTTTAATTTTTGACATTTCAGTCAACATGTTGAGTTAGCGTTTCTTATCACTGGTAGCGTACAAAAATTATGCTACATTTGATCACAAACTGATAAATAAGCTGTTTTATTGCAATTATTTATTTTTTTTTGACGTTATTCAAGGAAATAAACAAAAAAATAATAAAAAAGTATTTTGCACAGAAAAAATAAATGAAAATATAAAAAAATAATAATTTATTCCAATATTTTAAAACATTCACAAAAAAAATGCGTTCAGCAGAGTCAACTAATCAAAACATGCTACATCTCAACTGTTGAGTAGCAGGTTTCTCTGCTGAACACGCTCAATGATTAACACTAATCATTGATCAATTTCATATAAAATTGACGTTTGGAAACAATAATTAGCACTAATCATTGATTATATTGTGATAAGTTACCAGCCCTTAGAATAAAAAAATGCATATGAAAAACTAAAATTTAATTAGAGTCGTAGACTGAATCTGATAACTTTTCTTATCATTTTCTAAGAGAAAGTAAATCTAATATATTTTAAAAAAAAAAATGTTTCAGAACTCGTCTTTAGAAAATATTTAGATACTTACTTGACTCAGAATTTAAGAATATTTTAAAAGAAAAATTATCTAAAATTTTAAGAATTCTTCTGCAGGAAAAATGTTTAAGAATCTTATAAATTTTCTATAAAAAAATACTTTAATTTATTTTTTTTTTCTGGAAAAAAATCTAAAATCGGATAATTTTTCTACAGGAAAAACGTTTCAGAATCTGATAGTTTCTTTATGAGAAACATATTTCAGAATCTTAGAATTTATTATATGGAAAAAGAGATATTTTAGAATCAGAGAATTTTTTTATAGGAAAAGTTTTTCAAAATCGATGACTTTTTCCAAAAAGGAAAATGTTTTGGAATTTTTCTATAGAAAATTATATCAGAATCTAAGTTTTTTTGTATGAAAAATCTACCAGAATCTGAAAATATTTCTGTTGAGAAATTTTATAAAGGAAGTGTGTCTTTGAGTCTGTAAATTTTCTTTTAAAGTTGTTTCTTAGATTTTTCTTTAGAAAAATGTCTTAAAACCTAATAATTTGTCTATAAGAAATTATCTTAGAAAACATTAGAACTTTAAAAATTTCCCTTTTCAAATATTTTCTATCGAAAAATGTTTCTTGAAATAATCGATTAGATCTGATTTAATCTGTTTGGATCTAAAAAATATAATTTTATCTGATCAGGTCTTTTTGATCCGTCATTTTTCTACAATTTCAGGATCTGATCAGATTCAATTACGGATCAGTTCGTAAAAATTTCGTATCTAGTAGATCTTATCAGATACAAATGAAATCATTAGATTTTTACAAATCAGACCAGATCTAATCAATTTTTTTCACGGGGCTATAAAATTTAAGAATTTATTTTAAGAAAATGGTATCAGATTTTTTTTTAGGAATAATTTTTTAGAAACCTTAAAATTGTACTTTGCTATTCCAAAAGTCAAAAAGCGGGATAAAGCGGGATGAAGCTGGACTTTTGTTTAAAAAGCGGGATCGTAATTCAAGGCGGGATGACAGATCAAAAAGCGGGATAATCCCGCCAAAAGCGGGACGGTTGGTCAGGGTACTCATACGCTACGTTGCACACTGGTCGATCCCATTGACCAAAAATAAAAAAATCAAAGTCAAAATTTTGTCACCAAATGTGTCATCACTATTTCTGACAAAAAAAAGTTTTAAAATTTTAAGTTGTTGTGGTTATATTCCAACTGTACTCTTTAAGAGCAGCTTTAAAAGAGAGGGCGAGTTAACAGTTGGTTTTTTCAGTGGAAAAGGTGGAAAATTAGGTTCAACTTTAAATTAATTAAAACCATATAAAAAAATTTTGTTGAAAAAAACCAAAATGAATATTGAATTAGAAGATATTAACTAAATTTTAAAATAATTACAATGTGTTTAGCTTGTTCTGATTTTTTTTATACCCTCCAACCACAGTATGGGGGTATACTCACTTTGTCATTCCGTTTGTAACGCATAAAAATATCGGTCGGGACCGCATAAAGTATATATATTATTGATCTATGATCGATTCTAAGTCATTCTATGAATGTCCGTCCGTCCGTCCGTCCGTGCGTCCGTCCGTCCGTCCGTCTGTATAAAACACGATTTAGTCCAAAATAAGAGAGATAGACTCCTGAAAATTGGCACGAATGTGTCTCATGGTCATAGGCCGGTTAAGTTCGGAAATGGGTAAAATCGGATCAGGGGGAAAAAAGTTCCCCCTTAAAGAACTTTAAAAAAGTCTCAAAAAACACAATTTTTTACAGATTTTTTAGCATTTTTCTTAAACAAATGAAATCTTTTTAAGAAATAAATTATTTAACATTTATCGCGATGGGGAAGGTATCCCCAAGCACCCCCACATAGGCCCCCCCTCCAAAAAAAACGCCTCTGAATTTTTTTAAATATATTCTAACATGTTGGAGGGTATATTGAAATTTCAACTAGAGTTTTAGTTGTGTTCCCCCCTGAAATCTCCAATCGGATTTTTTTTGTTTAATTAGTTAATATTCCAAGATTCTAAAATTGGTAATATCAGCTGCATTCTTTTGCACGTCTTTGAGTTATCCCCCACAGATCAAAGCGGCCTCGTTGTTTTTTATGTCAAACTTTGGATTTTTGTGTGGTATTGTTAATTTATGTTAGCGTTACCAGCAAAACTTTGGTAATGGGTGATGATTATGTAACACATTACCAGGTAATGTGTATCCCTTATTTGTAGCATTATTTTAGGATGTCTTACCAGACATTTGTTAAACAACATATTATTTTAAGGTGAAAAATAATGTTTCATTAATAACTTGTTACGTAATGCATGATTATTGCAAAAATTGTATTTCATATTTATTATTTCTAAACATTAAATCATGGGTGACTTATATTTGGTTACATTATGTATTTTTTCAAAATTTTAAATAATGCATTATTTATAATTGAATACATAATGCATTATAATAACATGCAAAATAAATATTTTATACATAAATGCATAAGTTTAAATTAGAGATGGCCTCACGATAGGAATTTTTGAATCACTGACACTTACTCTACTCACTTACAATCACGTGAGTAAATTTAATACATCGTTACTTATTCACTACTCGTAACGCCTTAAATATTACGTTCTGGTATGCTATATTTTATACATTACTCGTATGCATTACTTTGAGTCTCATCCCATATTAAAATCATCAATGCTGCAATGTATAAAATAAGCTATCCTATACCTTATTTTATACCTTATTTGGTAATCAAAGTTTTGCTGGGTTGCTCTGTTATTGTTATGCATGTAAAGAAATGCGTTTTTTTTTTCTTTTTCACTGACTTTTAATTTTATTATTTCTTATTTGTATCCTTATTATAAATTATTTCTTCAATAGGCACATGTTATGATTGCAAACTTTCTCGCTCACATATTTTTGAGATTTGGTGCTTAGAAAGAGCTCCAAATGCTGAAAAAGCTCGAAAATGATACCGTGATAAGCTTTATTACAAATGAGGGCTACACATTTGTCGAAAGTCAATTAGAAACACGCTTAAACTATAATTGCATAAAAATTCCAGAATTTTGGCAAAAATGCAATCGCATAAAAACAAGAGTTTGAAATACTACATATTCTGATTGACTTGACCAAAAGGAGTAAATTTTTTTAAACTCACACACATCTGACTTGAATCAAAATCGAGGACATTCTAGATTAAGTTTCGGAGAGTGTACAAGCAGGACAAAGCGACGACGAATAGCAGAAATTAATGTCTCCGCTGCTGATGATATGAGACTTGCTACCTTAAAAATGAATTCATCAATTATTCCAGCAAATGTTAGTAAAATTATATCGCTTAAAACTGAAGCAGGTTTACCAAAACAATATGGTCACGATAAGTACTAGAGAGTTTAATAATCAACAAATACACAAAAAAATTCATCAAAATCGGTTCAGTAGTTTTAGCTGTACAACTGCAGCCAATTTTATCCTTAAAAAAGCATCCCACAATTGGGTGGCAACCCTGGCAATTCTAGTTGACCAAAATTTTAAAATTTTTTGAAATATAATGATTTTTATCTTTCATATAAAAAACAGAATTAAAAATTATTGCGTATTTATTTTTGTATAGCTGTTTAAAAATTGTTAATATTAAGGCTGTTTTTTTAGTAACAACCCCCCTTTAACTTTTTATAATTTTTTTTTACATTTTATTTCACATTAAAGAAGTCAATGTTTTTCTTTTTCAAAACTAATTTTGTAAAAAAGTTATGAATTAAATGTGAATTAAAAACAATTAAAAGTTTCGTTTTTCTTATGTCGGGTGAATGTGGGTGCTTAAGGTAGGGGGTGGGGTGGTTATAAGCCGTCAACCACTTCCTTTTTATTATTAAATAGTTCTGACATATTTATAAAGCCGTGACCGAAGTTTCACGATGATACCTATACTGGAAGCATTTTTGGCCTCCGTCTCCATACAGCTCCGACCAATGCACTATAGGGAATTTTCTGGTATTTTCTGGCCAAAACTCCAAAAGTTGGGATATTGTCTCAAAATTTGGCAAGTTTATTTGGCGGTAAGTTCTAAGGCTCTGTATAAAAAATTGGCATGATCTGGCCTAATAAATCGTGTTTTTAATGCAATTTTGTAATATAATTTTGTCAATAATTTTTACATCCACGCCCACAAAAGGGGGCGGGCAAAAAAATAATTTTCCTAGTGCCTTTGGTCCAAGTGCAGGGCTTTGAACTTCTTGTGGCGTATTTTTTTTTAATTTTTAAGCAAATGTACAAAAAAAATGTAAAATATGGGATTTTGCGTAGCTAGACTAAGTTATTTATGGGGGAGCTTTTTTTCACATGTTCCAATTTTGCTCATTTACGAACTTGAACATCGTAAGACTATAAGACATATTCGTGCCAAACATCAGATGGCTAGCTCTTTTGGTTTGGACAGCATCGTGCATTCCCCAGACAGTCAGACCGACAGACTGTCGGACGGACATCACTAAATTTTGTTTCCCCATGGAGCCGCATGGCTTAGCGGATGAATACATCTTACTCACAAAGAGTTCCCCAATATCTCATAGAGATATGGGAGTATGCAATTATATGCAAAAAAAGTAGCAGTCCACAAATAAATTTGGCTTAAAAAAGAAAAAAATTAATTAAATAGAAAAATTAAAAAAATATATAAATCAACATTTTAAACCTGTACTTTGTACAAAATATATTTATTTGCTCTATTGATAATTGAAATTAATTTCAAAAGATTTTAATACAGGATTTAAAGTACGTTAATTTTGTAATAAGTTATGTTCTCCAAAATTAAAAAAAAAAAAATAATTAAAAATTAAATTTTGTTTTTGACGCCTCCGTACTAGCGGTAAAAGAGTTTGGTGTACAAAAATATGTGTGCTAGCTTACTTTTATATAGTTTACTGTATAATGGCATCGGAAAAAAGTTTTTTTGAACACATCAAAAATCGACTTTTGGCCAACAATTCCTTATAAATTCCCTATAGTGCAATGTGCGTTGAAACAAGAAAATAAAAGCAAATTACTAAATTGTTATGAAATTTAATATTCAAATGCGATTTTTTCCAAAAAAAAAACGAAAAAAACATGTCTGATTTTTTTGTGTGGATAGACAAACATCTAAACTTTACCAAAAAAAAAAAAATTGACCGGATTTTTTATAAATTGACTTTTTTTAAAAATGGAAAGTTTCAGAACGGGTTCTGAAAATTTTCCAAAAAAAAAAAATTAATCGATAGCCCATACAAAACTATACACGAATGTAAATTTTTGAGATAGTGGTGCATTGCGTTTTAATGTGATAAATATTTAATCAAGGCAACTCGCCACAAATTTGACCATTTTTCCAATATTTGACCAAGCCTCCTAACCCCAGTTTTTGAAAAATTGAAAAACCAAAAACGCAATTTTCTAAGTTCCATATAGGGCTATCCATACAACCTATTCAGAAGTTTACGGTACACATGTTTTTTTTCGCTGGACATTTGGTGTGGAATGCCTCATATGTCTATCAAATAGACAATAACAAGTCTCTTTCAATTGAAAGTAAAGTAACCGTGTAATGGGATATTTTATTATAAATTTAATTATGTGCTCAGTGTTAATAGTGTGGGAAGGTGTTTGAGTGAATAATGATGAGGAGACATTATTTGTTTGTTTTTATGCACGTGTCATCATATTGTTGCAAGTGTAATATACACACATTCGCAGTGAGACAATAATAAATGAAAAATCGTCTCAAAGACTTCTTTGCAAATAAGGGCTCCAAATATTTTTGTAAAAAATATAAGATCCAATTACTTCACAATTGTATTAAGAAAAGTTAGAAAATCAACAAATAAAAATATTGGACTGTTACTCATATAATAAGGGAGGTCTTTCAGAGGGCACCCACTGATTGTCCAGAAACTTGCATATGAAAACGAGGGAAGAAAAAAAGAGTTACCTGTTTGTTTTAAGCTGTCGAATCTACAATTTAAAAAAAATTTGGACTCTCGGGAAAATCCAAAAAAAATGCGAACCTCTCCATATAAACTACCCAAAAATTTTTAAAATTTTGAAATCCGAGTTTGCACACGACCGATATACATTGGATAGGCCTTCAAAAAAACCTTCCAATCTGTAAAAAATGTTTTTACAATTTCTTTTGAATAAATGAGAAAAATCCCAAAAAAAAACAAAAAAATCATGTCAAAGTGATATTGGGCAGCTAAGAAAAAAAGGTAACTTTAGTACAATCGGTGGGTACCTCCGAAAGACCATAATTTTGAGTGGGTTCAAAATTTTCTTTTTTTTGCATAAAATATTGTTTTTATAGTTCAGTGCTTCCCAAATATTAAACGTTCCCCTAATTTACATTTTAGAACAATCATTTGTAAATGAGTCTAGGTTGTGTTTTATGTTACAAGTACTTTGTTATATGTATAATTTTTGAAACTTAATTAATTGCTCATGTAAAAACATCATAAAAGCAACAAACAAAATAACAATTTGTTAAAGACATGTGTCTTTAATTCCTGAAGCATGAAATTAAAAAAAAAAATAAAATTGAATTCTAAATTAAATAATAATATAAGAATATTTACTTATAATAAAATAATTTTAATTGGACTTCAACTAATTTAAATTTTTACATTGAAGAGTGCAATAATAGCAGAAGAACCGATTTAAAATAAAAATTTTTTGTATTTTAAAATTTTACATAATTTTAAACCGTTTGTATAATCCCAGCGGAAATTTTGCTGAACTGACAGCAGCTTTTGGAAAGGAAACTTGAGTCAAGGAGTGCATTCAAACATGCTGAATTCATACATGATTCTCTAAGGCGATGCCACACTTTAGAGCGCTAGTTGGATACATCGAAAAATCGCTCTTAAAATGCACTGAAATCACGTGTCTTTAGATCGCTGATTAAAGCGCTATAAAGATGCAGTGAATTCATGCATCTTTTTAGAGCTGATTTAAGCAATTGAAAAATCTGAAATACAATTTAAAATGATGTAAACCAACCTCTGAAAACATATTTTTATACCCTCCACTTACATTAGTGACAGAGGGTATATGAGGGCATT